>JARQZK010001475.1:397500-487500 GCA_030704885.1 Cynegetis impunctata | reverse complement strand
CATATCAGTAGTGATGTTCATTCGAAACTATTAACTCACTATTTGAATTATCTTCAAAATTCCCGGCAGAGTCTGGATATACGACGGATCCCATCTTATCGATGTTATTACGTGAGTGGAAGAATAAGTCGTAGTTGTAGTATGCTGACCCGGAAATTCGGTTTGAGACATCTTCCTGAAATAACAAAACACTATAAGTAATACAACTTGTGAGAACAAATTATTGTAATATTTTGTTAAGGTGTAATCGTATGGCCATCATATTTCCTTTCTGGATTCATGAACTACAATCTAAATCTTTGTATTCTAAGATTTGTTCATGAATAACTGCTTATAAGATACTTCACGTACAAATGTTTTTGAGCCTAATAAGACTGTGAACTGTAGATCACTTATAGTCCAGTATTTGACGGTAAAAATACGGTATTACCTCAGAATTCTTTCGGACTGAGCCGATTTTGATAAAAATTTGTGAGAAGGCGTATTTTACCCTCCTCTTCAAAAGTTATATAGTGCCGATGTGTGCTTTTTATTTTTAGGCGGTGAAAACAACCCCTTTATACAAAAAATTCAAAAACTATGAATGCAAGAGTTTAAATATGTGAAATTAATATTTATACATATTCTAGAATATATTTTGAAGAACATGTCAATTTTTTAACCCTTAAAAATTACCCCTTAAGACAAAATCTTCAAAAAAATGTGTGTATAACAGCTGTAAATTGTTTTATGATCAATATATAATAATTTAATAATGTCTTACAGCTTGTCAAATTATTTTTCAATTTTCGCAAAATATCAACCCTTAAAAACTACCCTAACTAGCCTTTTATACAAAAACATTTAAAACTATCAGTTATTTATATTGAAATTTTGTCTAAAAATTATTATTAAATATTCATACCTACTTATTGTGAATATTTCACAAAAAGTATGATATTTTGAAAAACATTTCAAATTTTCAACCTTTAAAACCATAATAATTTAAAAATAACTCAAATAAAAGATGTAAGTGCATTATATACATAATAGTATATTTTATTAATACATTTCATAATAATAGAATATTTTATTAATTAAAATTACTATATAGTTTAGCATCGCAATTGGTTTTTTGAACATAACCTAATTTTCAAGATATTGAAAATCTCAAAATGGCATTTTAAAGGTAATTCCTAGCGCTACACGACACGACATGTGAGCATGAATTTTTTTGAGCTCTTCGTTTTTAAGATTTTACAGCTTAAAGGGCTTGGCTAAGGTGGTTCTTGCGTTCACATGCAACCTTAAAACTGTAATATCTCAATGAATTTTCATAGTAGAAAAATTTAAAAAAAACAAAATTTTCAGCGAAAAAAAAACTTGATTTTCGAATTCTTTCATTATTTGAGTTTTTTCTGTAGGTTTTGAGTAATTTTGAAAAAAAGAAAATTTTTTTGAAAAATTTTAAAAATAAAGTCTAATTTGAATGCAATTTTTTTCAAATCTAGATATTCTAAACCGACCAAACTCACAGAACTTGTTCCTAGTACCGAGATGAAGTAATGAATACAGTTGTAACTACTAATTTCAATTTTTGTGGCTAATACACTGATTTAATCGCTGATTTTTTCTCCAAAAAAGTGAGATGAGCAAATAGTTTTTATTATATATCCGTTAATTTTCAAGCAAACGACCTCTTCTATAGATCATTTGAAAGGGTTTTCCGAGTACTTTGAAAAAATTTTTGTAGGTTTTCCTTGAAATACTTACGGTTTTTCCGTTATTTAACGTTAAAGTGTTGGAACTCGGTTTTAAACGAACAAATACCCATATTCAATAAGCTATAACTCGCTTGCTATTGCTCCTAAAATAATTTTCCAAAAACCAATCGATTGGTTTTTCCAAAAGCTTCAATTATGATTTTAACCATTTTTTTGTTAAAACCAAAATTTTTTGAACAATGTCTAAAAAACCATTTTAAAACAAGCATTTTTCATTGAAAAATCAAAATTTTTAATCGCGGATAACTCGAAAAATATGACCTTATATAAAAAACTTTATATGAACTTTTTTGCTTAAAATTAAATCCTCTATCGATTTCTGGGGTTTCTTATTTTTTTTAAATTTTATCCTTCAAAAAGGGGTGGCATTCATCCCCAGAGCAAAAGCACACATCGGCATTATATAACTTTTGAAAAGGAGGGTAAAATACGCTTACTCACAAATTTTCATCAAAATCGGTTCAGTCCGAAAGAATTCTGTGCCAAAAACCGTCAAATACTGGACTATCATTGAAATGTTATTAATTAGATTTATATAGTCAAATGAATAAAACAGTTGGCTTGATTTCACTTCAATTATAATATGAGTCGTGATAATTCAGATTTCTGTATTTCATTTCTAAATAGTAATTCTATTTAGGTAGTTATCATTTGCTAGTAAATTGAATGAAGTCACACGATTTGGTTCGTTTTACGAAGTTCTTCAAAGATCTCTAGATTATTATATTCTGATGGGAGCAGCTATTAATAAAATATTGAATTTACTGAATTGATACTTTCTCAGCTCCTATTTGGCACAAAAGCAGAACACACTCAATGAGGAGTATATATATATATATATATATATATATATATATATATATATATATATATATATATATATATATATATATATATATATATATATATATATATATATATATATATATATATATATATATATATATATATATATATATATATATATATATATATATATATATATATATATATATATATATATATATATATATATATATATATATATATATATATATATATATATATATATATATATATATATATATATATATATATATATATATATATATATATATATATATATATATATATATATATATATATATATACTAGCTGACCCGGCAAACGTTGCTTAAATTATGAAGATGGCTATGAAAAAATATGTGTTGTTGATAGAAAGGTAAAAATTCAGAGTTATATGTATTTTTGAATCAACATCATAAAAAAATGAAAATAAAAAATTTTATCCAAAAAATTTATAAAAATGTTTGTGGTGACCCTAATCACTTTATTATATCATTATAGGGGTAAAAATATATTACGACTTATTCTCAGACTGACTATTAATATTTTCGTTCGTCATCTTGCAACCCTATTGCGGATCTGTGGATAAAATAAAAAAATGAAAATTGCGATGGAAAAATAGGGGTTGATCGTAGAAGGGTAAAAAATTGAGAGTAATATGAATTTTTTCATTCTAAGTCATGACGAAATAAAAATAAAAATCTTGCCAGAAAAATTGAAGTTATAATTAACAAATAAAAAATAGGAGTTGATCGTAGAGGGTTGAAAATTTAGGGTTGTTTGTATTTTTGAATGCTGTATCATAAAAGAAATAGAACAGAAAAATAGATGTTGTTCGATTCTCAGACCTAACCGTTATGCACACAAAATTTCATGAGAATCGGTCTAGCCATTTTGGAGGAATTTAACGAATAAAAAATAGGGGTTGATCGTGGAGGGGTGAAAATTTAGGGTTGTATGTATTTTTGAATGCTTTATCATAAAAAAATAGAACAGAAAATTTTGTCTGAAAAAAAAAATAAAGGGGTGGATCACCCTCAACATTTATGGGGATGAAAAATAGATGTTAGCCGATTCTCAGACCTACCCGATATGCACACAAAATTTCATGAGAATCAGTCGAGCCATTTCGGAGGAGTTTAACTTCTAACACTGTGACACGAGAATTTTATATATTAGATATATATGTATGTATATATATATATATATATATATATATATATATATATATATATATATATATATATATATATATATATATATACCCTATATATATATATATATATATATAAATATATATTTATATATATATATATATATATAATATATATATAGGGTATCCCATATTTTACTACGCGGACAAATACCTGGGAAATGAAAGACGATATCCATATTTCGTGAAAGAAGATGATTTCTATTTGATAAGGTCCTTTCATTTACATAGATATTCATCACTATTCTTCATCCGTTGGGGCGTCGCGACACAGACGCCGACATTTTTAAATGGCATGCCTGATTTTTTAATGCTGTTTGCGATAATTCATCGATCTGTCGGAACACACTGGTTGGTTATTAGGAAAGTGTATTCAGTTTTTTGTTGTTTTTTCGTAAAATTGAAAAATGTTCGATTGTAGAAAAGTTGAATTTATGACGAAGCAAGAACAAATTCAAAAGAAGCGTGAGAATATGCTACCGTCAGGCAAAATATTCACACATAGACATAGGTACATATCTGTTTTTTGCCAAAGACTTTGCTAAGCTAGTGAATATTTTGCCTGACGGTAAATATTCTGTCGGGATACGGATTAGTATATTCTCACGCTTCTTTTGAATTGTTTCTTGCTTCGCAGATATATATATATATATATATATATATATATATATATATATATATATAAAAAATATATATATATAAATATATAAATAAATATATAAATAAATATAAATATAAATATATATATATATATATATATATATATATATATATATATATATATATATATATATATATATATATATATATTTGAAACTAATCAAATAAACCTCCTAGCGGAGCTGGTTTGTTTGATTAGTTTCAAATAAATGTCCTAGTTTACTTCACTTTATTGCCACGAACGTGTATCGATAACACGAAGAATTCTATTTTATATATATATATATATATATATATATATATATATATATATATATATAGCGTAAAGCAAAATTTATCACCATCGATAAACCACTACCAGAGGATTGTTTTCACAAAAGTCCACAAAAATACCCCTGGAGCTTCATCCCTTACCTTTCTCAAAAAATGAAAATTTCAATATCTACGGAAACACCTAAATCTTTTTTTTATCGTGATTGTTATAAAATAGACTACAATAATGGTCCTCTTTATTTTCACGGTAAACAATAGTTGTTTCATAAATAAATGTACATAAATGCACAGAAAAAATAATTTGTCAACCCTTACACACTGTATTTTTGCGTATAGGCTTTTTGGATGTCATATTACAGGAAAAAACTCTAAATAAAAGTTGAAGATTATTTAATTTCGAATTCAATGATGTAAAGGTGGCTCATTTTAGTGCGGGTTGGCGTAGTAGAGGTTAGGATGCAGCAACTTTTGGCTGCGATTATGGGCAGCCAACTAACGAGCGGCGGACTATTTTGTTAGTCTGTCCTGATAGAACTTGGAAGACAAATACCGAATGGGGACACCATGTTCAGGGATCATTTTCACAAATAAATGTTCATAAATACGAAACCTGACATGTTAGGTATAGGTATGATATACATATATTAAGGAAATTTCAGCAGATTTCCGAATTTTCAATACTATACAGGGCATTCCATTTGAAATAATCAACTTTCAGTCAATTATTCAAGCAAACAAAATAACTTAATTTTTTTACCACCGTGTATTGAAGTAACTCAAATAAGGCTGGAGTGTAGGAAGCCGCCAAGTATCATCAAGCCTCAACCCAAATTTCGATATCATAGTACTTCTCTACTCGAAGATATCAGCGTTTTTAGAAGTCCTGATTTCCAAAGAAAGAAAATTAAAATAATTTTTATTTCGAAAACGGTAACAGATAGGTATAGAAAATTATAGTGAAAAGGTATTGGAAAATTGATGAAAATTTTGAAAATAATATTATATACAGGCTGTTCCATTTGAAAAATCAAAGTTGCTACTACTTTCTAATAGAAGTGGCAACACCGCATTACCAAAAATATTTTAGTTGGATAGAGAATGTCCGACTATGACCTCCATTAAGTTTTCAAATTAATCCGTTGTATGGTTCACCAGAAACGTCTAATGTGCCATCCACCGTGTAACGTTGTTGCTCGCGCACCAACGTTTGTGGTGCGCAAGCTGGTTATTCCACTGGAGGGGCAAGCCACTGCCTATATAACCCGAGCACCGAGAATGCAGAAGGCAGTTCTCGGGAGGTACTGACTCCTCTGAACTTCCTCCTCCTCCCAGGCTGGGTATTGACCAGTCTGAATCCTTTTCGTTAGCAAGTATTGATTGCCGACAAAGTTCCTGAGATTGGGTATTGACCAATCTCTTCCCGTTCCGTCCGACAAGTATTGATTGTCGGAAATCCCCGTAGGTTGGGTATTGACCAACCTATTCCGTTCCGTCCGACAAGTACTGATTGTCGGAAACCCTCGTAGATTGGGTATTGACCAATCTATTCCCGTTCCGTCCGACAAGTACTGATTGTCGGTAATATTCGTAGGTTGGGTATTGACCAATCTATTCCCGTTCCGTCCGGCAAGTGCTGATTGTCGGTGAATTCCTATAGACCGGGAGCTGACTCGCTTGCAGTGGCCAACGAGGTTGACCAGCTGGCGGCGACGAAACCGACCCCGGTCCCCGTAATCACGTCAAGCAGAATCGCGGACCTAAGAACGCACATCCCTACACTTCGCTCCGTCCTCGACTGACCAAGGACTGCCTGCGCACCGGAGGTGCGCTCGACGCAGCGAAACGAGACCAGAGCAGAAGCAGATGCGCGTTGGATCATACTATTTAATTATTTGATTTCTGTTAATAGTTTACTGTAAATAAACTTGTATATAACTAAAAGATACCTTCTTTATAATTCAGGAGAACCGACACGAAAAGGCCAATACAAAATTGGCGCCCGGGCAAAATTTTGAAAATTATGATGGAATTATCAGACGACGATACAAATCAAGGAAACCGATCGCAAGGAACCAGTTGGATATATCAACTAAGTAAGGTAGAATTGCAGAAAGAAGCGAAACGTCTCGGTCTCGATACCAGTGGTAGAACTGACGAGTTAAGGGCTCGTGTTAGTCAACACATCAAAGAAGAATCTACCGGAGCGACGGCAAGAACTACCAAAGTTACCAGAGGCGACCAAACAATCGACGCGTTAGCGGATAAAGTTGAACATCTAAAACTACAACTGCAATCACACTCTAAAAATCAAGAAATGACACAACAGGACGTACTTAACCAAGTAAGAAAATGGAATATACAGTTCGATGACAGAAATAGAGACGCCGTACAATTTATAGAAAGAATAGAAGAGCTCAGAGAAAGTTACGATTTTTCCAAAAATCAACTATTAGGAGCATTACCGGAATTGCTCAAGGGCAATGCTCTATTATGGTACCGTAATAATCACCATGACTGGAGTACATGGAACGAATTCCTAAAGGATTTCGAAAAATCATTCTATCCACGACGATACTCTATACAGCTAGAGGAGCAGATCCGGGAGAGAAAACAGAAGTATGATGAACCAGTAAACGAGTATATGACGGCCATACGAACGCTGATTCGCAGGGAAGGTACCCTTAATGAATCCCAACAAATAGAAAGAATTTACTCTAACATGCTTCCGGAATATAGAATATATATAAAGCAATGAAAGGAAGCAATTTTTTAGCGAAACGTTCGACCCTCGATATACATGCTTTCGATGCAAAAAGAAGGGGCATTTCCGAAAGGATTGCACTGCTGTCAGAAGAATTTTCTGTTCAAAATGTGGAAGAGACAATATTTTATCAACACAATGTTGCATGCGGCAGTCGGGAAACGAGCACACGGCTGGAGGAAACCGAGACCGCCACAGCCTACAAAACCCCCAGAGGTCTCGCCACTAATAGCAAGCACAAACAGAGGTGCACTAGATAAAAGGATCTTCCTTCCTGTGAATATAGCTGGGCATTCATTCAGAGCTTTAATAGATACCGGATCGTCAAAAAAATTATGCCGGAAACAGAATAGCCAGGTTGTGCGGAAAAGACACCATAAGCTACAACGGAATAACAAAGTTGGCAAATGGATCAGCGATAACAATAAAACAAAAAAGTCTAGTTAAATGCACGATAAATAACACAAACACCACGGAAGAATTTATTATTATGGAAAACCTAGCCGAAGATGCGATATTGTGAATCGAATTCCTGCAAAAACACAACGTTATTTTACGATTCGGGGAAGAACCGATTATAACAATTAACCCCAGCGACCACCCCTGCAACACATTGAAAGAAATTACCGAATGCGAGAGAGAAACGCTACAGAAATTCCTACACAAGGAATTAAGAGAGCTCAACAAGATACGAGGTCCCACGAGCCTCATTGAACACGAAATAAAATTAAAAAAAGGGTGCGAGCCAATAAAACAACGATTCAGGCCACAAAACCCTGCAATGACAGATATAATAAATCAAGAAGCAGACAAAATGCTGCAAGAAGACGTTATTGAATACTCAACCGGAACTCACCGATCGTCCTCGTGAAGAAAAACGACAACTCTTATAGGTATTGCATCGACTTCAGAAAAGTCAATGAACGATCAAAAACGGATGCATACCCACTTCCCCGAATAGCGGATATATTAGATAAATTGAAAGAGGCAAACTATATTTCTACTTTAGATTTGAAACAAAGTTACTTTCAGGTACCCCTAAAAAAGGAAAGCAGGCCAATCACAGCATTCAGTGTACCGGAGAAAGGACTCTTTCAGTTCAAAACTACCCCATTTGGACTCCACTCTGCCGGAGCTACCTTTCAACGACTACTAGATAGAATCATTACGCCCGATATTAATTTCGCGTTTTGCTACCTAGATGACATAGTCATAATTTCAAGAAATTTCGAAGAGCATCTAAAATTCCTGGGAGAAATATTCCGTAGACTAAAAGTAGCGAACCTGCAGCTCAATATAGAAAAATGTATATTCTGTCAATCAGAGTTAAAATACCTTGGACACATAGTCGGAAGGGAAGGTATAAAGACCGATCCAGACAAAATAAATGCAATAACAGAGCTGCAACCTCCGAAAAATATAAAACAACTTCGGCGATTTTTAGGAATGACCTCATGGTATCGCCGTTTCATCGAGAAATACTCCACAATAACATCTCCACTGAACACTCTTCTGAAAAAAGGTAAAAGATGGAACTGGGCGGAAAAACAAGATCAGGCATTTCAAGAACTCAAAACGGCATTGACAACAGCTCCAGTACTCACATGCCCAGATTTCTCACAATTGTTCTATTTACAAACGGATGCATCCAACAGCGGACTCGGAATTGCACTAACACAAAGACACGATGGACATGAAAAAGTAATTGCATACGCTAGCCGCAGTCTCACATCCACAGAAGCCAAGTACTCGGCAACAGATAAAGAATGCCTGTCAATCGTATATGGTATACAGAAAATGAGACCATATATCGAAGGATATCATTTCAAAATAATTTCCGACCACCAGTCTTTGAAATGGTTGCAAAATATGAAAAACCCATCAGGTAGACTAGCCAGGTGGAGTCTGGAATTGCAGCAATATGACTTCGAAGTCATTTACCGAAAAGGAGTCCTAAATAAAGTAGCCGATGTTCTGTCGCGTCAACCAATAGGCAATCCAGATGAACAAGCAATGATAGCTGAGCTAGAAACATGTAATTGGTACAACAAGATGTTCATCGAAGTAACTACGGCCCCACAAAAATATCCCGATTTCCAGATATTGAATGGAAAACTACATAAGCACATTTGGAACAGTTACGAGTTCGAAGAGCCGGAATTCAGCAACCCTTGGAAGTTATGCATACCAGAATCCCAGAGGAACGAAATACTGAAAGAAAATCACGACGCTCCGACACCAGGACACTTAGGCATCACAAAAACTATAACAAAAATCGCTCGTTATTATTACTGGCCAAGAATGTTCAAACACATCGCCGATTACGTTAGAAATTGCGAAAAGTGCCTTCAGTACAAACCCTCACAACAAAAAATCGCTGGCAAAATGCAACCCCCGAAAATTAAAGGCCCATGAGACATTATCTCAGTTGATTTAATGGGGCCCTTTCCGAGATCGTCGTCAGGGAACACATTCCTTATAGTTATCCAAGATAAATATACGAAGTGGACTATAGCGCATCCAATAGGAAAAGCATCCACAGCACCCATAATGGAAACTATACGAATAAAAGCATTTCTTCAATTCGGAATAGCTAGTTGTTTAATATCAGACAATGGATGTCAATTCACCAGTAAAAAGTTCGAAAATTTTCTCAAAGAGAAGCAACTGAAATTGTCAATAGTTGCATATTATTCAGTAGAAACATTCAACATTTGTTGCCGAAACATAAAGAAATTTTGAGGAACATTTAAGAACATTTTGGAACATTCACGGAAACAAGCAACAGCAACAAAAATGATCCTCAATGTTCCTCCGGTGGAAACGTAGCTATATATTTATTCGTTTTCTTACTTCACTACACACTGAAAATCTGCGACACGAATGTTTACTAGTTGCGTTCTCGATACGGTTCCACTGAGATAGCAACACAGATTTTTTTTACACATGTTTCCTATCTTATTTTGAAATTAACCGCTCAAAATGGAAACCGGCGACAAGTAGGAACAGTCAATATTCTTTGCCGAAAAATAAAAAAAATTTAAGGAACATTTATTAACATTTTCGGAAACACGCAACAGCAACAAAAATGTTCCACAATATTCCTCAACGTTCCTCTGGTGGAACTGTAGCTTGAATAGGTATATCATGTCTGATATATATGTATAGGTATATATATATATATATATATATATATATATATATATATATATATATATATATATATATAAATATATATATATATATAAATATATATATATATATATATATATATATATATAACTGAGATTGAATTCTCGCACATCACTTGGTGAAACATCATAAAGAATAAAGTATAAACTTTAAAATAAAAACACTTGGCTTATGTTTCACAATATAAAAAATATTTAGATACTGTATTTAGCAGTAACGAAAAGTCGACATGTTTCGAGTTATGAACTCATTATCAAGACTGACTACAGGAGAGTATTACATCCTAATTTATAAAACAGACAAAAGCAAAGGTGATACCTGAAAATCAATTTGTTCGTTTACAAGGGGTAATTGACCATTATGGGCGGAACTTATGTCGAGAATTTCAAGAAGGTCAAGGCGTTTTCCTTTGTTACCTGAATGTAACAATTTGGTTTTGTTGAAATCCTGGAAGTGATTGAATTTTATACAATGTTCAGAGAAGCCAGAGGTATTTTTGTTTTGTAAAATTGACTTTTTATGTTCTTCAACACGAATATTTATATTCCTTCCTGTCTGTCCAATATAGAAAGCAGGACATTCGTCGCAAAATATCTTGTAAATACCACTGTTTTCTCCGATGTTAGATTTTTCTTTATTATTGACCAAGAATGACTTCAAGTTTCTTTTATTTGTACAAATTGTTTTAACGTTATTCTTTGATAGTCTGTTACAAATTTTGCTTCTCAAATTAGGCACATAATTTATTGGGAAATATTTTTGTTCTTCATTAATAGTTTGCGTGGGGTATATTGAATGCAACAGATACTTTATTCGTTTTTTCCCAATGAGCTTGTCGATAAGACTTTCATTGTAACCGTTATTGATGGCTAATAATTTAATTGTATTAACTTCAGTTTGAAAATTTGTTTCCGATAATGGAATCGTGAACAACCTATGTATGAACGAATGAAAAGCACTGAGTTTTATTTTAATGTGTTGGTTACTGTCGCTGTGAATTAAAGTATCTGTAAAGGTTGGTGTTCTATAAATGTTGAAAGTAAGAGAATTCAAATTCCTAGCAATCTGAACGTCTAAGAAGTTCAAGGTACCGTTTTCGTTTTCTACTTCTTTTGTAAGTTGAATCGAGTTGTAGAAAGTATTTATATATTTAAGGAAATTATCTAACTGCCTATCTGTACCGGTCCAAATACAAAAAATATCATCCACATAACGCCTCCATAATGAAACGTTAGTAATTAAATTATTATCAGCATTGAAAATTTTTTCTCCTAAGTTATTCATAAAAATTTCACTCAACAAAGGCGATAACGGTGATCCCATGGGCAATCCGTCTTCTTGTTTGTATATTATATTATTAAATTTGAAATAACTCTGTTTCAAACATAAGTTTAAGGCAGACATTGTTTCGTTGACTGCTTGAGTTGTTAAATTTGGGTTCATCTCTAGATATCGCTTAACAATATTTTTAACTTCTTGAGTTGGCTTGGAAGGAAATAAGTTGATAACGTCAAATGAAATTAAATTAACATTTAAAGGAATTTTGATATTCTTGAAATGATTAACTAACTGAATAGAATTTTTAATGCTATACTCCGGATTAAATTGAATTAAGGTGGGTAATTTCTTATTCAAATACTGACATAATTTATACGCAGGAGCGTTAATATAAGATACTATTGGACGCATCGGGCAATCAATTTTATGTATTTTTGGTAAAGTATATAAAACCGGGGTGCGTGGGTTCATGGAAGTTAAGAAAAAAGTGTTAATATCTGAAAATAGGATTTTACTATCCTTGATGAATGATTTTATTTCGTTTTGGAATTTTTTAGTGATCTATTTTAAGTTTTAAGAATGTATCTGTATTAAATAGGATTTCAGATTTATCAATGTAGGTATTTTTATCTATGATAGTTACAGTATCACCTTTGCTCGCTTTGAATATAACCAAATTATTATCCTGAATTTTTGATCTCAACTGTTCTAGAAGAAGAAAGTTTCAATGCTGATAATAATTTAATTACTAACGTTTCATTATGGAGGCGTTATGTGGATGATATTTTTTGTATTTGGACCGGTACAGATAGGCGGTTAGATAATTAGATAGATAGATAGATAGATAGATAGATAGATAGATAGATAGATAGATAGATAGATAGATAGATAGATAGATAGATAGATAGATAGATAGATAGATAGATAGATAGATAGATAGATAGATAGATAGATAGATAGATAGATAGATAGATAGATAGATAGATAGATAGATAGATAGATAGATAGATAGATAGATAGATAGATAGATAGATAGATAGATAGATAGATAGATAGATAGATAGAGAGATAGATAGATAGATAGATAGATAGATAGATAGATAGATAGATAGATAGATAGAGAGATAGATAGATAGATAGATAGATAGATAGATAGATAGATAGATAGATAGATAGATAGATAGATAGATAGATAGATAGATAGATAGATAGATAGATAGATAGATAGATAGATAGATAGATAGATAGATAGATAGATAGATAGATAGATAGATAGATAGATAGATAGATAGATAGATAGATAGATAGATAGATAGATAGATAGATAGATAGATAGATAGATAATTAGATAGATAGATAGATAGATAGATAGATAGATAGATAGATAGATAGATAGATAGATAGATAGATAGATAGATAGATAGATAGATAGATAGATAGATAGATAGATAGATAGATAGATAGATAGATAGATAGATAGATAGATAGATAGATAGATAGATAGATAGATAGATAGATAGATAGATAGATAGATAGATAGATAGATAGATAGATAGATAGATAGATAGATAGATAGATAGATAGATAGATAGATAGAATGATAGATAGATAGATAGATAGTTAGATAAATAGAAAGATAGATAACTATCTAGATAGATAGATATATAGTTAGATAGGTAGATATACATCGCCCTCAGGGGCCACGCACCGCAAGGTATGTGGTACGGGGATCGCCGCACCCGAGGTACCCTAGGACCTGGCGAGGTACCCTAGGACCTGGCGAGGTTACTCGCCTTGTACATACCGTCTAGGTTAGGTCACGTCTCTACCTAGATGGGGAGCTTGGCTTCATTGCCCGGCTCAAAGAGGAGACAACCTCTGTAATAATCCCCAAATCCTAAGGTGAGATAGGTTGCTGAGAGGATAAATGGCCGGAGGGCATTTCGGTTCCGAGATCTTCTTACCGCAGGGAGGTGGACGACCCCGGCGGGAAATAGTAGCCCCCTCGAGGTAAGGGCTCACTGCCTCGAGGAGTGTTTATTTCGACCCTTCGCGTGGGAATGTTATGGAAAAGAAGCAAACGAAAGAGGAAGACGACAGCTGCTATGGAAATGGATACGAGTAAGAATAAGAAACAGACAGATGCTACAGACACGACTAGGATAGAAATGGATACGAGTATGGAATTTGAAGGAATTGACGTTAGCCAAACGTTTGGTAGGAGCCAAAGACTGAGAAGGAGCCCAATTAGAGGACACAGGGACACGGCTCCAAAAAGCGTGAGGACGAAACTGGAAGTAGCGGAGACGATTAACCTAGACGATAGTATGCTCGCGGGGACATCGATGGATAGACACACTGAAATGAGCATAGAAGTTGAGGGAATGCAGGCGGAGGAAGCGCAGGAGCAGGAGGAAGGTGATTACCAAGAAGTTGGAACACCAGATACAAACGTCATTACTGATAGGGAAAACACTGCGTGCGAGGATGAAAAAGGATATTTTGATATCCTCTTCCAAAAATCGAGAGCCTACAAGGCGTATGGTTCTAAAAGAAGAAGGATGAACTCCTCAATCGTTAGTATGGGGAGCGACAGATTTGAAGAATTAACGGAGGCAATAAGTGCGGCTATTAACATCATAGAGGGAATTTGGCTAAAGGTGAGACTACCGAAGAGGAAGAAAAGGACTAACTCAAACAAGCGAGAGACATACTAACCAAGGAACTATTCCTAAATCAATCGAAAGTGGGACGAAAAGACACGAGGGAGATAGCAGTCCAAACCGACAGTGAAGACGAAGTGAGCAGGTGGATGGATGCTGCAGCATTGAGGGGGAGCCCTCAAGGGAGACATGATGAAGGAGGAGGTGGAGGACATCATGAAGAAGAGGTGGCCAAAAGACGCCTTCAAAGTTAAAATGAATGGGTCAAATGTAACGAATACGGATGTGCAAGGCAACATAGTAGTAATTGCACCAGCGGGAAAGCTTAAGGATTTAAAGTACATCAGGCAGCTATAAGGAACATCCAAGAAGTTATGGAACCATATTAGGACAGGAAAGGTCACGGAAGGAAGCTTCGTGGTTAAGAAAGCAACAGGCTGGGCAATTATTGATGGTCAGCAAGTACAAGACGAAGGAGACATCTACGTGATGGCTCTAGCGAATGAACAGGAAAGACAGATGTTTCACCTGTATGGTCTCCTAAAACTGGCCAAGGAGAATATACAGCTAGGAAAGGAAATGGCAATCCACTTACTTGTGGAGGCTGGACTCCCACCGGAGGAAAAAAGAAAAATAATAGAGTGTGCATTCTACGATTACGACCATGATGTTATCCTGCACGAACGCAGGGACATCACGCAGGGCGCGAAAAACGCGGCACAAGAACACCAAACAGAGGCAGTTATTATTGAAAACTTAGGCACTACATCGTATGCACAAATGGTAAGCAGTTTGAAAAAAGACATTAAGCATGGGCACCTGCTGGTAGAAATTAAAAAGGGAACCACGAATTCAACCGGAATATACAATTGCATAAAGGTCTCTACGAATATTGCAAATCTGAGACTATACACCGGGAGTAACAAGAAACAAGCGGTGAATATATATGTCTTGGACATAGACGTGAAGGATACACAGATAGTTCAGATGCTCAAGGAAAAGCTGAACTGTCCAAACAAAGAAATAGAGGAGAAAGCAATACGACCTATGGCTGGAGGAAGGCAGGCGGTAACCATAGTTGCTGCGGAAGAAGTAATAAACCAACTTACGCAAATGCAGACTATAAAATTGGGGTTATCGACGGCAAACATAAAATCACGGAGGGAAATTGAGGAATGTCACAGGTGCTGGGAGATTGGGCACTTGGCAAAAAATTGCGAGGGAGCTGATACGAGCAATATCTGTAGGAACTGCGGCAAAGGAAGCCACATAGCCAGAGATTGCAAAGAAGAACCGAGTTGCCTCATCTGCGAAAGAGGGGGCATAGAACGGCTACCCGAGGATGTGGAATTCGGGGAAAAATGGATGATAGGGGCGGTGGGACCGCGAGAGGAGACCAAGATGTGATCAGTAGTCTGTGATAGTGCATGCGTCAAATGCTCATCTGTGATAGCCATCTGTGATATTTATACAAATAGGATATATGCTAGTGAAGTGTCAACGATTTAATCTATTTAATTGTCGTTCCTGTTGCGAGTTTTTATACATCAAAAATGGCGCAGTCACAAACTATTAAATGCCTACAGTTAAACCTTGGTAGATCGAAAGCAGCCCATGAAATTGCATGGTGTTCCATAATGAAGAGGAAAATAGATGTGGCTATTATCGTGGAACCAAACAAAAATATGAGTAAAGACGAGGGTTGGGCAACAGATAAAAATGGGGATGTAGCGGCGATAATTGGGCCAAAGGTCGAGGCAGCAGGCGAGGGATACATCAGGCTGGACCTAGATTGCATCACCCTGGTGGCTGTCCATGTTTCACCAAACGTATCGTGGGAAGTCTTTAAGATAAGAATAGATGCAGTGTTCGAACAGGTCCAAACAGCACCACGCAACACGATTTTACTAGGGGATGTGAACTCGAAGTCGCCATTATGGGGGGCTCCCTTCTCGGACGCCCGTGGCAGATATATAGAGGAGTGGATAGCTCAGCTTGGATGGGTGGGAGTAAACAATGGTGACCCAACCTTTGTGAGAAACAACTCACGGACACATATAGATGTCACCTTAATATCGCCCATGGTGGAAAAAAAGATTAAAGATTGGAGAGTGATAAACGAAAACCCTTTCACATACCACGGGCAAATAATTTTTGATATTTTCACAGGTAAGGCTCTTAGAAATCCTACACCTCGGAAAACATGGCTATGCAAGGAAACGCTGAAGGCAAGACTCGCCAGCCAAGCAGAGCTGCTAAATAGCTCACCGCCAAAAGACCTGTATGGTATTTTTATTGGAATGCACCGGGACTCACTGGAGGGAGACAGACAGAGTGAGAGGCAGGTGCCCTACTGGTGGTCGGACACTATCGACGTTAGAAGAAAGTAGTGGATAGCAGTACGGCGTGATCTGACTAGAGCCCGCGGGAAATGAACGACGGTAGACAGGGAGATAGTAGCAGCGGAACAGCTCCTCCAAGAAAAAAGGAAAGCTTTAAAGAAAGAAATCTACAAATCGAAGAAAGAGTATTAGAATAAGGTTCTGGAAGAACTGGAGGAAGACATTTGGGGGGAAGGTTACAGAATAGCTACCAGATACCTAAGAAGGAGCAAAACCCCATATCGTCTATCGTACAGACGAAGAATGGAGATCATGAAGGACCTGTTTCCCCAAGGCGAAGACAACTGGCAATGGCGGGCTAGAAGCGAAGAACCATACGAGCTGTTTTCAGAGGACGAACTCGACTTAGCTCTGAAAAATATGAAGAGCGGAAAGGCACCTGGCCCGGATAACCTTACGGTCGAAGCTGTGAAAATTATAAAAGAAGCTAACCGACAGAGCATCCTGAACATGATGAATGATCTTCTCAAAGCTCAGGATTTTCCTAACGAGTGGAAGATATCAAGAGTCGTATTGCTAACTAAACGGGGAAAGGATCCTGCCCTGTCCTCATCATATAGGCCGATATGCCTGGTGAATGTTATGGGGAAGCTATACGAAAGGCTGCTGGTGACACGGCTGCAAGATGAGATCGACCTCTCGCCAAACCAACACGGGTTTCGCCAGGGCAAGTCGACTGTAACTGCTATAAAACAGTTGATGGAAAATGTGAGGATGTCCATGGAGAAATGGTGCCTAATAATCACCATAGAATTAAAAAATGCATTTAACACCGCAAAATGGTCGCACATAATCCAGGGACTGACGGAAATGGAGGTCAGTGGCTACTTGATACGCTGTATCGAGGCATCCTTTAGAAACAGGGTAGTAACGGCGGGCAATGTAAAAAGAGACTGCTCAATGGGAGTGCCCCAAGGATCCGCCCTGGGTCTACTGCTGTGGAACGTCCTATATAATGGGGTACTAGAGTTGCAGCACGAGACAGGGGTGACACCCATTGCGTACGCAGACGATCTCGTCTTGGTAGTACACGCAACCAGCCCAGAAAGACTAAAGGAGAAAGCGAACGCTGCACTACAAAAAACGGTAGAATGGTTAGAAAGTAAAGCCTTGAGGATAGCGGCGGAAAAGACCGAAATCTTAATGGCAAAGTCACCGAGGTCAAAGGGTGGAGAGATCGAAATCTTTTTGAGGGATCAAAAGAGTGAGATCAGACAGCAGGTGACATATCTCGGCGTAGTTCTTCAAAAGAACATGAACTTGGCGGCTCATATCAATTATGCAGTTACTAAAGCTCAGGAGAAGCTGGGAGCCCTTTTGAAGTTAATACCGAACATAGGAGGCCCAAAGTATGCTGAAAGACGAATGTTGGCGGGGGTCATACACAGCGTGTTGCTGTATGCTGCTCCCGTATGGAGGGAAATCATAAAGAACAAAAAGCAAAAAAATCAGCTCATAGCGCAACAAAGAAAGGGTCTCCTGAGAGTGGCCTCAGGATATATAACGATATCGGCAGAGGCAATTCAGGTCATCTCAGGTATCCCGCCGCTGGACCTGATGGTCGCAGAAGTGTGCTACTTGTACACCATAGAAGGTAGACTTGCAGGAAATAGGAGACAGGCAAGAAAGAGAACAATAAATAAGAGGAAAGAACGATGGCGTAATGAAAGAGAAAAGGCCAGCTGGACGAGGCGAGTTATCCAGGACATAAGACCATGGCTTGAGTGCAAACACAGAAGAACAGGGTACTTTTTCACCCAATTTTTAACAGGACATGGGTCGTTCGACACGTATACCCTGAGAATAAAAAACACAGGACGATCAGTGTATGGTCTGCGAAAAGAGAGATAGTCCGGAGCATGTCCTATGGGAGTGCGACAGGTGGATAACTGAGAGGAAACAAATAACAGATGCTCTCGGCTATATGCCTCAGGTGGAAGAAATTATGCAGTTGATGCTGGGAAAGAAGGAACAGTGGGATTTAATATACGGCGTGATTACCGAGATCATGACCAGGAAGGAGCGCGAAGACAGGATGGAGGAAAGCCGGAGAAACAATGTAGCAGAATGAAGCAGATGCGCATCCAAAGCCTGAAGTTATGAACTAAGTTCTTTCCAGGTTCTGGGATGAAGATCCTCTAGAGAGAGGTAGGGAGAGGGGTTTTTAGTCGGTCGGCGAACAACAACTTGCCATCCCGACATACCTCTGAGTCAATTCTCAGGGAATCTGTTTGCAGATTTTCCCCTCTTCCAGAAAAAAAAAGGTAGATAACATCGGCAGATAGATGAATAGATAAAAATAATTTATATGGCAGAACAACGTTTGCCGGGTCATCTAGATAAATAGATACAGGGCCGTATGCTCCCGTGTTTCATTTTCCGTTCGTCGTGCGCATGACGTCACTCAAGACCTTATTTGTATTGTTGAGATAGCAGTTTTCTATGTTTTTCTCTATTTACGCGTTTATTTAATTAGTTACAAAAAACTGTAGAGACAAAGTATGTTTTAAATGATCTGTCCTATCCCCTAAAGACTTAAAAGTTTTGAAATTTGTGATACTTATCACTCAAAACTCTTATTTTTTACTGTGAAATTTATCTTCGAAGTATTAAAACGCGATTTTCATTAAAACGGTGCAAGATAGAGTAAACTGGGAAAGGAACTAATTTGTAGAGCACAAAATTTACTACAACACTAGTCTAGGAGGGAAATGCGAGATTGAATAAAAACGCGAAAACATTTTATAAAATGTGGACATTCATTTATGGTTTTTACACAGGCATATTTTTCCATTTAAATAGTTTCGAAATAGTAGATACCGGATTTCAAGATAACGTTTCATTTCCTACATATCACGTATTCTACATTTTATTAATATTCAATAATTAACAACTTACTTATTCTTTTTCTTATTTTTTTGGGAATTAAACCATAATATGTTTTTGTATTTTTTATTTCGACGTTTCGGTAGCTTTCTAGTTACCGTTGTGAAGATGAATTTAATTTTTAAACAATTTTTGGTCCCTATCAGACACAACGAAAAAGTTTGACAGGCCAAACTGCCCGTAAGAGGAAGTGGAAGAAAACTTCAACTTAATTTAAATATAGGAGACTTTATCCTAATAAAACAGAGATTTGACAGTTATCACTTGGCAAATTGATTCAAATTTAAGCGAATCATCACGAGTTTTTCATTGTTATTATTTTTTTGGTAATTTTCTTCAATAGGGTTTTGTTTTGTTATATTTTATTCTAAATAACACTAACTAGTACAGGTACCGTAAATCCGGTATTTACTATTTCGAAACTATTTAAATGGAAAAATATGCCTGTGTAAAAACCATAAATAAAAGTCCACTTTTTATAAAATGTTTTCGCGTTTTTATTTAATCTCGCATTCTCCTCCTAGACTAGTGTTGTAGTAAATTTTGTGCTCTAAAAATTTGTTCCTTTCCCAGTTTACTCTATCTTGCGCCGTAATAATGAAAATCGCGTTTTAATACTCCGAAGAGAAATTTCACAGTAAAAAATAAGAGTTTTGAGTGAAAATTATTACAAATTTCAAAACTTTTATGTCTTTAGGGGATAGGAGAGATCATTTAGAACAGGGGAGACCCCTGTTCAAACTACGGCCCGAGGGCCACATCCGGCCCGCGGACAGATTTTGTTCGGCCCGCGGAGAGCTAGCATACTTGAAAACTCCTTTTAGAGAACATATTTTTTATAGCAAATTAAATTTAGTTTACTAAAGTATTCTAATTTTATGTTGAATAGTTATTAATATGACATCTACATTGATATGGTCATGGGCTAACTACTCATAACATTGTTGTAGGCTTATTGTTATTGTTTTTATGATAAGTTGGATAAAGAAAAACAGAATTGTAATGAGTAAAGACATGTATAATATGCAGAAAATTTAACTTCAGTATATAATAACTAACAAATTATTGAAATGAATCCAACTAACATTTTATACATTTTAAATAAAAACATAACTTATAACAAGCATAATGACATATGAAATACTAATGAGATTTATGTAATTGAGATTTTCCACTGACAATAGTTTGTAGTTGTGGACTAATTTTACTTGTAACAATTATTTTAGATTTATCAAGAGATTTAAGATGGTCATCAGTTAATTTAGAATTGTAAACATGTGTACTTCATTTTGGTGAAGGTCTTCTCACACAAATAAGTAGTACCAAAAACAGAAAACAGCCCACGAGCAAATTTATGCAAAGTATGAAGTTGTGTCAGTGGAAGACTGTTATAAAATTTCAACAAAGATGAGTTTTTATATTTGTTCTTAATTATATCACTGCACTGTAGATCAATCATTTCCATTTGAAGTTCCGGGGCTAGGGTTTCAATGTCAGTATCAAAAGAATTCTGAAAAATCTTAATTTGATTCGCAATGGCATGAAAGTCCGAGAAACGAGTATCAAAATTTATTTTCAAAGCACTCAAAGTTTCGATTGCAAAATCGATAGGAAACTCAGTCTCAGTGGTGTTGCTGAATATTTCACGTTTTAAAATGTGAAAAACATTTATTTCGTAGTTGTGATTGAAACAGTATCAATTTCTTCCGGAATGATTTGATATTAGTGTATAAATCAGGAAGATGCTGGTTTTCTCCTTGCAATCTCAAATTCAGTTCGTTAACATGTTTTGTCAAATCAACATAGAATGCTAACTTCCACAGCCATGCGTTGTTTTGTAATTCAGTAAGAGGGCGATGCTTTTCATTCTAAAAAATTTTGATCACTGCTCGAAGTTCAAAAAAGCGCTGAAGGACTTTCCCACAACTAAGCCAATGTACGGCAGTATGATAAGGTAAGTTATTTTCTCCAATCTCTTCAATAAATTGTCGGAATTGTCGGTGATTCAGCCCAAAAGATCTGATAAAATTAACAGTTGATATGACTGGTTTCAGTTCTTCAGACATATCCAAACATTTTCCGCACAAAGACTGTTAATGAATGATACAATGTAAGACTAATGGTTTTCAACCACCGTCACTTTCTACAGCCTTTGACACGAGAGCGACCACTCCTTTATCTTTCCCACTCATGTTTTTGCCTCCATCAGTTGTAATACATTTCAAGATTTTCCATCGAAGGTTCTTTTGATTAATGGCCATTTCAACTCCTTTAAAAAATATATCTGTACCAGTAGTTGTGCCATGAATACTATCCCAGCAAACACGATCATTGCGGCCCTTCAAAGGCGAAATATAACATGCCGGCGAATTATATCAACGGTCCTTCAATGTACAACTCCAATGGCCCGGCTAGCCCGTGTCTCGGCGGCCGACAGCTGGCCGCATCTTTTACGCCTCAACTCTGCCGTTGAATACGTTGCAGGGCTTTTGGAGGACAGAAGCTGGCACTTACATTGAATGCATTACTGGCACAACTATGGGCATATTAAAGTTACATTCAATTGCCCGCTTTAAAGTTTATATTGATTATACAAACATATTTTTAAGGGCTGTCGCTGGTGATTTGAATTGGTTGTTTTGAAACCCCAGGATATTTTTTTTGTATAGAACTATATAATTAAAATATTCAAATTCATTTAATTTATATATAGAAGCTGAAGAAAAATGGTCTGAATTTCTGTGAAAATGGATAGAAAAAATTATTACTACTATTATTTTTGCATGAACCAAAAGTAACTTATTCACTGAACGAAGTAGTTGGATATTTTGTGAATAACGTTGTCACCATTAATTGTAAAACCAACATTGAAAGCTGAAAATTAAAAGTATTTAAATTGAAATTCCAATATTCTTAAACATTTTAATAAAAAATAAAACATAACAAGAAACAAATCAACATATAACTCTTCAGGATAAAAATAGTAGCAGTTTCATAGAAGTATAAAGAACAGATATTTTGACTTTTATGATAAAATAAATAGGAATGAAAATATAATATCGCAAATAGCATGCACTTTTTCTCAAAAATAAATAAAACTATGAGAAAGGTCAAATCAGAAACAAAAATACATCGAGTAAATTATAAATACCACTGTGGACTAAATGAAAACATAAGGTAAATTCTCAAAGGTAAGCTATAAAAATCAAAAATTATTTCTTTGAAAATCTTCTAGCAAGTCCCCCTTCTCTATCACTAGCTGAACGACGGAGCCACCATTTTATGACATTTTCAACTTCATCCAAGGTTGGTGATTGAGTCAGTGGATTATTTCTTACAGACACTACAAATAAGTAATATTGATAATACTCGATTTTCACATATTTCTATAACAGCAAATTGATTACTAAAATAATAAAATTATAGTTCAAAAAACTGAAGACACGTTTTACTGTGGACATGGACTAAAAAGTAAAAAATTATTTTCAATTTATAATTACTCAAATGTAGAAAAAAGCGTGGGTGGTCTTTACCTATATTCTTATACTATTAGCTTATTGTTGAAGAACTCAAAACACCTTAATTATGTTGACCACTCCACGCTTTTTTACATTGTACTAATTACAATAAGAAATATTTTTTACCTTTTCGTCCATGTTTGAAGTAGAGTGTGATCTTTAAACTATAGTTTTATTTATTAGTCTTGTGTGCATTATTTCGTGTTGATCCGACATGAACAACAAAATAACGGTAACAGACTTTAACAATTTAAAAAAATATATTTCAAAGATATCGTTATTACATACATACAGGTGAAGTTAATATAAAATAAATTTAAAAAAAGTCTCATTGAATTTTGATCATAAATAATAGTAATTAATATGGTTATTAATATCATGGATTCCATGATTAAACTAATGCATAAGGAAATAATAAAACATACCATGAATTAATTTAATGATATTTTTCATATCCTTGAAGCCATTCTCATTATTTCTTCCAGTCCAATTAGTGATAAATGCTAAATCCCTAGTCATGAGCATATTCGGAAATCTTCTAGTTGTATCTGATGCATCTTTACCCCCAATACATTGAAATTTGTTACACTATATAAAAAAGTTGCAAAAATCAACAACATTGTATTCTTATATTGAATTAAAATTTAGTTTACCAAGCAATCAAGTCGTAGGCACTAGTAAAATAATAAAATTTAACAATTATTAACAACACTTCCCGCGATTATTACTTTCCTTTTGACAAACACCGTGAAACGGTGTGATGGTGTGAAACTAAACCTGCGAAATAATTAGTTGCCAACTCAACCGAACCTCGAACTTTCCAGGAGCACCAACACATAAACAAATAATAACTATCACCTGTGTTTGAGATATCGATGGACTAGCGCAAGGCCGACATTTCCGTAACAAACAGCGGTTCATTCATAGTTGCGATACTATAGGGCCTCCAAATGCGGACACCCATAAAACCATAAATTCTAAACCGATTGGGTAAAGATGGAGGGCCATAGTTAGAGTACCGACGCCGTCACCAAGCCGTCGTTTACGTCTTTGGCCCGCCTGTCAACCGCCTATTCATGTTTGCTGGGATACATATCAAGAAGTTCTTCATGCACTTCATAGCTTTTATCTACTCCTCGAATATAAATCAACACCTGAGCAGTATCTGACACATCCGTTGTGTTTGCTGACATACTGACAGTTTTTAATAAATTTACCTTTTCAGGACACATTTCTTCGGCTACTGCAATTATGCATTCTTTGATCATTTCTCCATCGGTGAATGGTTTTTCACGTTTTGCAATTTCAAGAGCCACACAAAAGCTGGCACGAGTTGCAGCCTCTTGTTCAGTTTTGAGTTTTGTAAATGAAGATTGCTGCGATTTCAATCCGCGCTTTATAGCTTCGAATTTTTCTGTCAGCAAACTTCCTGTGTGTTTTGAGTAATTTTGAAAATGTTTTGTTTCATAATGACGTTTAATGTTATATTCCTTGAGAACGGCTATGCTTTCATTGCAAATCAAACATAGCGCCTTGTTACTGGACTCAATTACGAAATACTGAATGTTCCACTGATCTTTGAATTTTCTGCATTCACTATCAATTTTTCGCTTCTTTTCCATACTACTAAATCACACACAAAAGCAACAATTCAAATCAAAATATTGTTACAAAGATGTCTTAAACTTAAACACGCACAAACACGTTTTAAGGAGGTACGCACTTTTTTATTTCACAACAGTGTCATAGGAACTGACTTGTGGTTCGCCACTAACCTTCTTATATATTCCAATTACTGCCATCTAGAAGTGAGTGGAAGACACCAGAACTTTCTCGAACCAACGAGATTATTCTGTACGTGCTATTAGCGCCATCTGTTAGCGATAGAAGGTACTACCTATTTCCGCTTGTGTCCACCAGATGTCGTGTCACGTTACTCCTCATGGCTCGTACTCTACGACTAATCTAGAAATTACAGATAATGAATGGAAAATTCATAATATGCAGTGTTGCCGTTTTGCGGACTTAAGTCCGAATTACAGCCTTTTTTAAACGTTGCGTACTTTTTCGGACTTTTTTTTTCATCAGTGGACTATTTCACTTTTCACCACCAGCAACAATGATAATATGGTTTTGGCTCTCGGAACTTACTGGAATAATCAGTATGGCCCTAAGGCTGGAAAGTTTGGAGAACCCTGATTTAGAACATACTTTGTCCAGTTTTTTTGTAACTAATTGAATAAACGCGTAAATAGAGAAAAACATACAAAACTGCTATCTCAGCAATACAAATAAGGTCTTGAGTGACGTCACGCGTCTTGTTAACGACCGTCCACTCATGCGCAACATCTTCTGTGTTTATATATCGTAGATAGATATATAGTTAGATATACATCGGCAGATATATGAATAGACAAAAATAATTTATATGGCAGAACAAACGTTTGCCGGGTCAGCTAGTATATATATATATATATATATATATATATATATATATATATATATATATATATATATTGTTAGTGCGTAAGGTTTCACGGATGCTGAAGTATGTTCATGTCCGGGATTTCATCCGTTCGTCATCTGGCTTCTCGATTTCGATTGCTTCTCGAAAGATTCGTGTTTTGTAATGATCTACCGACGCAATCTTTTTGCAGGTCTCGAAATCGATGGGATGTCTATGTTCAATTCATGTTGAAACAAGGCTGATGTTATTTGTTTGTTTTCAATGCTGAGTTTGTTTTCGTTGAGCGTTGCCGAAATCCTTCTGTTCGTTTGACCTATATATGATTGACTGCAAGTCCCGCAAATAATACTGTAGACCTCCTGGTTTTCTAACTTTGTTTTGTCTTTTGGATTCTGTAAGGATGCCCCTATGGTTTGTTGAGGTTTGTAAATGATGGATATATTGTGTTTACGAAGAATTCTTTCTACCCTGTTCCCTTGATGTATGGCATTAAACTTTAGGGCGGTTTTCATTTATTTCTGTATTTTTGTTGCCAGGTTCGAATTGCTGATGAATGGCTTTTTTTATCGTGCGATTGGTATATCCATTTTGTCTCAGTGTTGTGAGGTTTTCTAGTTCTTCTTTTTCGCCAAACTCGTCTGTTAGTCTTAAGGATCTCAAAACCAATGTGGTGGCCACTGATTGTATTTGTGAAGGGTGGTGGTAGCATTTGGCGTTCAGATATCTATTCGTGTGTGTTTGTTTTCTATATACCGAGTGTTGTAGTTTGCCTGCTGATTTGGTAATATGTACACCGAGGAAGGCGAGCTTATTATCTTTCTATGATTCTATTGTGAACTGGATTTTCGGATTTATAGAATTTGAACAACCGACGAACGACGAGCACTGAAGATGCCAGATGAGACACTGGTGAAACGTCTGCAACCGAAGCAAAAAAAAGCAGAGTGTTAAAGGTGAAGACCCGATGCTGTTTTTTTGTAAATATTTTCGAAACATTTGAAGGTAATTGGATAAAATTTGGTACAGTAACGAAACTTTTTACGCTCTATTTAATGTACTAAAAGTTAGTATTGCAATATTTTTAGGAGTGCGTAGTGCAGGGGGGTATTGGCGAAAAATTTGGCTCAAATTTATTGGTGGTAAATTTTCAGTAATTTTGGCTTCAAAATTTGAAAACATAAAACTTTTTGTACAAATAAGGTATTCTTCTCATACTTCGCTAGGAAGCAGCATTTTCGAGAAAAATGCAATTGAATATTTCTTTACGAATTGATTGTTGCACCTAAATTAGATGTCAATAATCTAACCACGCAGTCTACATCCAAGAATAGATATAAAAGTTTATATAAACTAGGGTCCACAACTTCTTCGTTTTCAAGGTGAAGGCCCTATAAAGGTTCTTTATAAATATCATATTTGAAATCACTATTCTTTATAATGCGGAGTGTAGTGCTGAATTTTCTCAACAAGGTCGGCAATTCATGGTGTTATCTTTGAAAGTGCGTAATATATTCCAATATATTCCTTTTTTATTAGAATATGTCAAATATGAAATTTGTCATTTAAAAGTAATTTGTAGACTCTCGCGCCTCCCAATGCCCTTCCCTGCAGTTTGGGAACCACTGAACTAAACATTAAGGAACAATTATTTGAGGTTTACTTATTGTAACATTTAAATAAGATGCAAGAAAAAATTATCTTGCTCATGAAGGCATATTTGGGCTCTACGGGTAATCTCATGTGAAGCTTGCGAAACTTCAAAGTCGTATTTGATTCCTTGCCACACGTATTCTTTCCCACAAATCCTCCTCGTTGTCTACTTCTGTTGCGTATACTATATCTCTTATACAGCCCCAAAAATAGTAGTCTAGTGGATTTAAATCTGGCGATCGGGGTGCCCACGGAATACGAACACCTCTTCTAATCCATTTACTCGGAAATAACACTTCTAGCCAATTCCTAATATTAACACCATACTAAGCTGGCTCACCGTTGTGCTCTGCCATTGCATAAACCACGTAGAAAGTGGATATCTTTGAATTCTCTATTTGAAAACCTCTGCATTACTACTAAAATGCTTTTTTTCCGGCAACAAGCAGCACAATTAAAAACTAGGCGATTAATTATTGACAGCTTATTTTCCTTTACCTAGTAAATCAAAAAACGTCAGTTGTTTCCGGGTCTACTGATTATTTTCTCTTCGATTTGCACATTGAAAAACAAAGAATCAATTCGTAAAGAAATATTCAAATAAATTTTTTCTCGAAAATGCTGCTTCTAACGAAGTATGAGAATAGTACCTCATTTGTACAAAAAGCTTCATATTTTCAAATTTTGAAGAAAAATTACTAAAACTTAACCACCAAAAAATTTGGGCCAAATTTTTCGCCAATACCCCCCTGCACTACGCACTACTAAAAATATTGCAATACTAACTTTTAGTACATTAAATAGAGCGTGAAAAGTTTTGTAACTGTACCAAATTTTATCAAATTACCTTCACAGGTTTCGAAAATATTTACAAAAAACCACCATCAGGTCATCACCTTCAACACCCTGTATCTTAAAAACGATGAAGTTGGGGACCCTAGTTTATATTGAACTTTTATCTCTATTTCTTGAAGTAGAATACGTGGTTGAAATATTGATGTATAATTTCGGGACACCTTGTCGTCATTGTGATCTTTAACCAAGAGTAAAATTTTCCAGGTATTGGATCGATGATGACTCTTTAGATTTCATTTATAATGGTGTTTTGAACAATCCAAACAATTTTCAGCTAGCTGCGAATTTTTGTAACTTCACTTCTATCTTTTGGTCTAATTTGACCGGACTAGTAAATTATTCTAGAAAATGATTATAACTTTTTGAATAACCAGCATTTTTCATAGGTAGATTCAAAATGTCAATGTTTTATGTCTAGTACTGAGATACAAAGCGTAAAAGTACCACCCTTGGATGCCACAAAAAAACCAATTAATTTTCAAAAAGCAATCTTAATGTCGAAAAAAATTGGGGGTTGTCATTTAAAATAAAGAGGTTGGTAGCTACTTCCGGTATAAACGGAATTGGTAGAAAACTGCTACCATTTTGAAAGAGTAGCTCATGATTGAAAACCTTCGTGTGTAACTTTTATAGGCCTTTGAAAGCCTGTATATTATAAATCGCTTTATATATATATATATATATATATATATATATATATATATATATATATATATATATATATATATATATATATATATATATATATATATATATATATCAAATCATGAAAAACATACTAGTCGAACATGGTCAATTTCATACATTACATAAAGTGAACACGGAAAATTCTTTAATAATTTAAAAAATTATCAAACAACTTTCCAAGGAAGCTGGTTATACGTATTCAGCAACGCAAAATCTGCATTCAGAATCGAACGGTGAACTATAGAAACTGTCATGTCACCCCGACTCAAATTCTGCATACAGCTGTTTCGATCTTATTAGATCTCATCAGTGCAGCTTATTTGACTCGGAGTGGATTAACAAATTTCCAATTGTTCCGCATTACAAATCGTGGTCAGTAACACTGGCTGGATAACAATCCAGAGCGCCATCCCACCAAAGATATTGGGAAACAACAATTCACCGCTTAGACTGAAAATGCAGAAATTCGTCGCTTAAACACGTACCTCCTGATATGAAGATATCTACCCTACAACAGTGGTGTATATGATTCCAAGGCACACTAACATAGTGATTTAAAACCTTTGGATATACTCACGAGAGCGCGCTCCGAATATTCTAGTCGCTTAATACGCAAAATACAACAATCAAATCATGAATAACATACTAGTCGACCATTGTGAATGCAGATTTTGCGTTGCTAAATACGTATAACCAGCTTCCTTGGAAAGTTGTTTGATAATTTTTTAAATTATTAAAGAATTTTCCTTGTTCACTTTATGTAATGTATGAAATTGACCATGGTCGACGAGTATGTTTTTCATGATTTGATTGTTGTATTTTGCGTATTGAGCGACTAGAATAATCGGAGCGCGCTCTCGTGAGTATATCCAAAGGTTTTAAATCACTATGTTACTGTGCCTTGGAATCATATACACCACTGTTGTAGAGTAGATATCTTCATATCAGGAGGTACGTGTCTAAGCGACGAATTTCTGCATTTTCAGTCTAAGCAGTGAATTGTTGTTTCCCAATATCTTTGGTGGGATGGCGCTCTGGATTGTTATCCAGCCAGTGTTATTGACCACGATTTGAATTGGGGAACAATTAGAAATTTGTTAATTCACTCCGAGTCAAATAAGCTGTACTGATGAGATCTTATAAGATCGAATCAGCTGTATGCAGATTTTGAGTCGGGGTGACTCGACAGTTTCTATAGTTCACCGTTTGATTGTGAATGCAGATTTTGCGTTGCTGAATACGTATAACCAGCTTCCTTGGAAAGTTGTTTGATAATTTTTTAAATTATTAAAGAATTTTCCTTGTTCACTTTATGTAATATATATATATATATATATATATATATATATATATATATATATATACATATATTTATATATATGTGTATATATATATATAAATATATATATATATATAATATTAAAAATTAAATAATAAGAAAACAACTTGTCTAAAAACCACAAAATTTATATTTTGTGGTTTTTAGACGAATTGTTTTCTTATTATTTAATTTTTAATATAAATATGAACTACCACAGAGTTGATTCATCGTCCATCGAATTTATTATATATATATATATATATATATATATATATATATATATATATATATATATATATACAGGGCCATTCAAATTCGAGTATATGCATGGGGATTTCGATAACGGTAACAGATAGAGAGATGGTTAAATGGGGGCAAAGTAGCATATTTCAGAGGTCAGTTATGTGGATGAGAAAAATCTGATCTAACCCCTTTAGTTCTGGAGTTATATAGGAAAAATGGAAAATTTCGAAATTCTTTTTTTGCCTATATCTTTTTATTTGAGGAATTTTTTTCAAAACAATTGTCACTTTGCCAGTGCCACTTTTTCTAGGCTATCTAAATATCGGAATAAAAATTATATACAGGGTGTCGTATAAATTGGGCCATCCTCAACTTTCAATTTTCAAATACGGACCTGTATTTTTCATTGCATTTTTTTGAATGCCAAGAGTCATGTTTTATATTGACGTAGTATTTTCATCTGAATTACAGAGTGTTCTGGAAATATTGAACTATTACCAGTAAAATTTCAACATTTTTTTAAAATTGCAGCTCTAATTGAAAAAATATCATAGAATAAGATATAAAATGCCTAGGATTTGAAAGATAATCAACATTATTCGACGAAAAATGTCTTCTTCAAGAATTCATCCACATTTCAGTTCACGCAACCCATGATCAATGTACGAAAATGTGAAATTCTTCCCAGTACGTACATGTATGTGCATATAATCAATGCCCAAACAAAATAATCTTCCAATGGCAATCTTTATACTCCAGATACCAATTTGGAAATATTTCATTTATACTCACTTTTCGAACTACCTACATTTTTCAGCAAATTCATGGGCATTCTGTTGCTATAGGTATACAACAATTATGATTAAACTATTTGAATTCTCGTAGTATGCTTTGGAATATAAATATTTAGTACACCTCATTTGTCATTATCTTGACAGTTTCTTGAAAATTATCGTTGATATTTAATGAAAAATCTGTTAGTACTGAAAATGGGCTTCTCCATAGAGCAGAAAAGAGATATACGATTAACGTTTTCTACAGAAATAATAGGATCATTCATCTTTCCGCTTGACTTTTTTTATGGGGTACAGTAAAAAATAGAATATATCAAAACGAAATTGAAAATATAGAAGATTTAAGAATTAAAATCATGAACGCTTTCGCATCACTACGCCGGAGAGATATTTTCAGAGCGAATAATAACTTAAAAAAATGACTAAATGTCTGGAACGAGAAGGTCGTCAATTCGAACATTTGTTTCGATTATGATTACTTATAATGACTTATTTCAATTCTAGATAATAACTCAACATGTTCTTGTGCGATAAGTTATAAAATATGAAAACCTATATGAACAAATACAATGTTATGTTTGTGAGTTCTCAGCAGAATACATACATCAACAGATCTTCCTCATACCTACTGAGGTGAATCGACATGGGGATCAATAATTATTTTACCAATGCTACATTATGGTAAAGAAATAAAATGTTTCTCGGGAATGTTGATTTAATTCTATTGTCATTTCGAACAAGTAGTGAGACTAGATAATCTGGGTAATTCTATAATTGATTTTTCTTAAGGAATCAATTTGTCTGATTCACCTCTCATTCTCTGATATTATTCAATTAGAGTTTTTATGGCATTAAAAAATGATGAGATATCACTAGTATTAGTTCAATATTCTCAAAACACGCCAATATAAAACATATATAGGTAGTTCGAAAAGTGAGTAACAATGAAATATTTCCAAATTGGTGTCTGGAGTATGAAGATTGCCATTGGAAGATTATTTTGTTGGGGCATTGATTATATGCACATACATGTACGTACTGGGAAGAATTTCACATTTTCATACATTGATCATGGGTTGCGTGAACTGAAATGTGGATGAATTCTTGAAGAAGACATTCTTCGTCGAATAATGTTGATTATCTTCCAAATCCTAGGCATTTTATATCTCATTCTATGATATTTTTTCAATTAGAGCTGCAATTTTAAAAAAATGTTGAAATTTTACTGGTAATAGTTCAATATTTCCAGAACACTCTGTAATTCAGATGAAAATACTACGTCAATATAAAACATGACTCTTGGCATTCAAAAAAATGCAATAAAAAATAAAGGTCCGTATTTGAAAATTGAAAGTTGAGGGTGGCCCAATTTATACGACACCCTGTATATAATTTTTATTCCGATATTTAGATAGCCTAGAAAAAGTGGCAATGGCAGAGTGACAATTGTTTTGAAAAAAATTCCTTAAATAAAAAGATATAGGCAAAAGAAGAATTTCGAAATTTTCGATTTTTCCTATATAACTCCAGAACTAAAGGAGTTAGATCAGATTTTTCTTATCCATATAACTGACCTCTGAAATATGCTACTTTGCCCCCGTTTAACCATCTCTCTATCTGTCTATCTGTTACCGTTATCGAAATCCCCATGCATATACTCGAATTTGAATAGCCCTGTACATACATATATTTATATATATATATATATATATATATATATATATATATATATATATATATATATATATATATATATATATATTAAATAAATTTTATATATATATATATATTTTAATATTATATATATATATTTATATATATATATATATATATATATAACATATATATACAGGGTCCCACAACAGTGGCGCGGTGTTACATATCTCTTTTTGGGAAACAGAGAGAAATATATATATCTATAATATTATCTTTTTTCTCGCGCTCGACAAAATTAAAAAATTGTCGGTCACACAGGGTATTCAATTTCTTCTGAGCGGATATCAACTATGTTTTTTCGAATGGCAACCTATATTTTTCATCGATTTTTCAGTTTCTAAATAGAAAATAACTGATACTTTATATATATATATATATATATATATATATATATATATATATATATATATATATATATATATATATATATATAATATATATATTTATATATATATAAATATATATATCTATAATATATATATATATATATATATATATATATATATATATATATCTTCACTTCGAAAATATTGACGGTTTTCGAGATTTCTAGCATGACAGGTTTTTTTTCCAATATTTGTCACTCAGAATATTTTAAATTATAAAGTTGTGCCAAGTCCAATTGAAATTCATTTTTGGTCAAATATTCTACATTGGTAACTCTCTCAAACGATATATATGAAATCAACCTGCGATATACAGGGTATGAAAAATCGCTTGCCACATATTGAAAATAAAAATGTACAGAATCTTCCTTATTGTGAATGAAACACCCTGTATATTATAGCTCCATAATAAGCACCAAGAAAGGCTCTACAAATGTCATCAAGTATTCCCTATGGTTGAGTTCACTATGTTTTCTTAAAACCACGAAAAATGGCAAATATTCATATTTCTTCGATATAATCTCAATGAACGATTTTTTTCAAATATAAGCTGTTGGTAGATGAAAATGTGGCGAATTACACCACAAAATGTACGTTATTGTATATTCAAAATAATTTCAATAATCTCCAAATTTGAGCTATATTCTTTCGATCTAAAACAACCTTTCAGCGAATAAAATATTTATTGGAAATCGAGTAGTCTGGAAAATGACAGATCATAATATCCTTCAAATGTGGTTCAAAAATTTGATATGTTGTTGGGTAATGACTTAGATTCAAGCCCTTTGGCCGTTGGGAACCGGCGTCAAACTGTAGGTCCCTTGAGTTAAAAAAAAAAACTATTGAAATCTTTAGTTATTCGTTAAGTTGAACTTTCGATATAATTTCATCAGAATGTTGTTATTTTTAGTCAATTATTCTACATTGGTTACTCTCTCAAATGATGATTCTGAAAGCGACCTGTAATATACAGGGTATGAAAAACCGCTAGCCCCATATTGTGAATAAAAATTTGCAGAATCTTTTTTTTTTAATGGAACACTCTGTATATTATCAATCCATAAGAATCGACAACAAAAGCTCTTCAAATGTTTACTATGCTTTAATTTACTAGTTATAGCTGTTTTATGGCAAGTTCATATTTCTTCGCTATAATCTCAATGAACTTGACTCTTTTCAGAGCGAATTCTATTTGACGACTAATACGAATATACGAAAGATATCTTGTTTCAATTATGTATATTAAAAGGTGTCCAAACAAATATTTTCTTATGATATAAATGTATCATATTTTACTAAATGGAAAATTATTTGTTTCATTGGGTGCAGAATCCTGCACATAGATCGAGCAATATCAAACCAAACACAATTGAATGAAAAAACATTCTGAATATTACTAGTTAAAGTCAGAACTTAGGTTCTAGATATTTAAGTTGTCAACTGGATACGAGACTGGATACTACAAAAGGGAAAGCTTAATGTATGTTTATAATGAAACTTTTATCATATCCAACATCTAATGGGACATAATATAAAACTTGGGAAAGAAAATCAGACAGCCAAAATCACCAGAAGGATAGGCTTAACGTGGGCAGCATTCGGTAAGCTCAGCCATATACCCGAGAACCGAAAATCCCTATAAATCTGAAACGGCAAGTCTATCATGCGTGTATACTACCTGCTGCAACATACGGACTTGAAACCACGACGCTCACCAACAACAGCATCAATCGTCTTCTTATCTGTCAAAGAGCGATGGAGAGAACGATGTTGAACATTAGTCTGAGAGATAAAGTTCGGAATGAGGAGATAAGGAGAAGAATGGGTGTCGCCGATATGGTGGAGCGATTGGCGAGACAGAAGTGGCTAGGGCGGGACATGTAGCCAGAAACGACATGAAATTGACTAAAACTCTGATCCAGTGGAGACCTAGAGAATCCAAAAGAAGCGTTGGCCGACCACAGGCACGATGGAGAGATGACATCTAGCGCCACGCAGGGAGGAACTGGATGCAGATTCAGATCAGGCCTTTGTCCAGGAGTGGACGTTTACAGGCTGAAGAAGAAGAGAAGAAGAATTATATATAGCATCCTCACGATTGAGGTAGCCGAAGAATTTATAAAAAAAAGTTAAAAGGTATGTTTTAATTGTAAACTATGTTCTACTTAGTTTTTAGCTAAAATATCGAGTTTTTAGCATTTTCTTAATTTAATTTTGTTGCTTTCGCTGTCGAAATAATTATTCCGCTTCGTACATCAATTGGTTCCAGCAGAGCACGAAACAAAAATCGATTATTCGTATTTCTAATGTGCAAATAGTAATATGAACTATATACAAATGATAGTTTAGAATATAATACGTTTTAGTCGAGGTTTAAAGGTACCTTATCGTTGTTCTCCGTCCGCATAGATCGTTTTTTTTGGAAATAGAGATTCTAAGAATTTAATATTCTTGAGAAATTAAATAAAATTGTTACCCCAACTTTTTGTACTTAAAATCATTTAGTTACTTAGGGAAATATCCAGAAATACCCAAGAAAATATTTTCAAATTCATTCTGTATTCAATAGATTTTGGAAATTGTTATTCCCACTGTAGCCGTACCCTTTACCAGAATCTCCGTGGAAATTTCGGTATTAACGAAATTCGAATTACATATTTTGCTGCCTCCAGTCGATTTTTGTGGTTTCTCTTTGTTGCAGAGATTGAACATACAAATAACTATTGGTGAAAACTAAAAGTGGAACACTCAGATGGTAAATGATTTCTACTATATTCTAGTTAAAAGTCAGATCTGTCTTTCCACTTTTTCAGTTTCTTTTTCAGATATACTTGGCTTAATAATTGGTCTGTAGATTGAAACAGCGCCATTATTTTTTTATCGGAGCTACATTAGGTTATCCACTGTTGTTGATGTGTTACAAATAATAGAATCTCTAAAAAGAAAATTTAACATTTTTCATAATTTCTTCACAAGAAGTCCTCTCTAAATTCCTCAAAAAACAATTAATGTAAAATTCATCCATCAACAAAATATACAACTTCAGCAACGTTATGAACAAAATTTATGAAATATTTATCAAAATAGATAACAACTTATCATCTTTCATGTGTATTTTTTTGTTCCTCCTAAAATTCACATGCCATCGCCCATAATGCAACAATATGAAGGCCAAAGAAGAATTTTTGAGCATAATACATAGATGTTTCTCGGAATATTATCAACTCTTCACAGATTCCTCCAAATCAAAATTTATTTGAACTATCTGAGAGAAAATTATATGTTCGACTTATCGGCAGCAGAACATCTTGACAGAATTGTGAAAAAATCAAATGAATCAAGAAATTTGGTAAACTCTTTGAAGTCACGTTTGAGAAATAGTTACACGGAAAATGTGAGAATCTCAAATACTAAATATATAGACAATGCATCGAATAATGTGAAAGCTATTTGGGAGGTGATTAATAGAGAGTCGGGAAGAACATCTCAACAGGACGTCAACAGTCACCTAGAAGCTAACGAAATGAACTTGTATTTCTCTAGTATTGGATTGAATATTATCAACGAGGTCAAACCATTCCGTGAAGGATGCTATGACACTTTTCGAGGGTGGGAGGGTTGTTACTCACTATGAGTCCATGTTTTTGCAACCAACAACGTCCCACGAAATAACAGATATTGTGAGGATTCAAAAATAAAAAGGCCACTGACATATATGGAATGTCAGCTTCTCTTTTGAGAGAGGTGATTCCTTTCATTGTGCAGCCACTCTGTGTGGTTCCCAACCAATGTATCGAACAAGGATCATTTCCTAGAGAACTAAAACGAGCCAAGATGACTCCTGTTTTTAAGTCTGGTGACGTGGATGTCAGAATTATCGTCCGATATCTGTTCTGCCTGTTGTCTCCAAGACCCTGGAGGAGAAACTGAAGCGAAGACTTTTGGCGTTCCTTTTGAAGAGATCATTTCTGGATGACATAGACAACATGGTTTTCAACCTGGAAAATGCACAAACACGGAATTGATAAGTTTGGTTGAGAGGATTTCGCAGGCTTTTGACGAAAAACTAGAAGCGGAGGCCACCAGTATGTGATTTGAGTAAGGCATTTGACTGCATGGTGAGATGCATTGTGCTTGCGAAGATGGAACGTTGCAGAGTTAGAGGTAGAGCGCTAGACATTTTCGTCTCATATTTAGCGGAAAGAACACAATCAGTTTTCTGGAAAGGAGAAACGTCCTTAGAAACTGCTATAAATGAAGGTGTACCGCAGGGTTCCATACTGGGCCCTCTATTGTTTGTTGTGTATGTTAATGATCTGCCAGGGAATGTGACCTCTGAGGCAACTATTCTTTATGCTGATGACACAACTTTCTTCAATACAGGAGTGTAAAAGGAAGAACTCATGACTCGATCTCGGCTGTCACTCAAGCAATCAGAAGCGTGGTTCAAAGCCAACGGATTGAAATTAATATCAATAAAACAAATAAATTGTCCTTCAGTTCATCGAAGAGGAAAGCTGAATCGATTAAAATCTTGGGAGTTGCTTTGCAGGGTTCGCTTACCTGGTCGGTTCATATTTCTGGAATAATTAAAAAGCTTTCCTGTGCCATATACACGATCCGCAGAATGAGGTCCATCGCAAGTGAGAGCATCGCTAAATTGGCCTATTTTTCAAATTTTCGACGTACAATATCATAATTTGGGGATATAGTCCAGAGATCCACGGTATTCTACTGAAGCAAAGAGAAGCAATTAGAGCAATTTGTGGTGAATCCAAACTATCTAGCTGCAGAAGAATCTTCAGGGATCTCAGGATACTCACAGTGTTGTCCGTCTTTATACTATCATGCCTAAAACACTTACGTGCTAATAAGAAGCTTTTTCTAGCAAATGCTAATATGCACACGTATAACACTCGTGGGAAAGAAGATTATCTCACTGAATATCATAGGCTCAAGAGAACTCAAATAGGAATTAATTATTATTGTATTAAATTTTATAATAGGTTGCCTTCACGAGTCAAGGAACTGCCGGACAGAATATTCTTTAGGCGTCTGAGGTCTGCTCTGACCAGCCTCGACGCTATATACCTACAAACTTTGGGAAAGTGAGTATCGGGGAAGTAAATGGGCGGAAATTTTCCAAAACAGACGCATAGGATCCGAAAATCAATTGCAATTATCTCCGAAATTCAGTCTTCTAGGGCTTTTGGAGAGTGTAGCTAAAAAAATATTTTTTCAAGAATTACCGTACCCTCAAACTCCCTCAAATTGAGTTAGAGGGTTGAAAATTTGTAGGTGGATCAAGTTAATGTTAGGCAAGTGCCTTTCACGGTTTTATATAACTCTGTATGCAGAACTCTAAAGAAAAGAGTATATTCAAAATTAAAGTTGCTCCAACTTTGATCGACAGCTTACACATGTTTACATCCAAAAAGTACGTGATGACATAGTCTATAATTCATGAAATACCTTCCTTTGAAAATAAAAACTGAAACGTCATACTAGTTTACTTAAAAAGAAATGAATGAAAGCATGTACATGTTGGTAAAATTAATGAAGATTTAATCCCGGAGACAAGAAATTTTTTATTGACTTCATTAAATACTTAAGTACCTACCTACTATAGTGAATACTAACTTTCCATACTCTAAACTAACGAAATAGGTAATAGTCCATTGAAATGTTACATTGGACCTTGCGTTTTTTAGCGGACGCAATTTTATTGTTGGGGTGTGTGAGGGGGTCACTAGGAGCTTAACTCCAAGTTTGTGGGGTTGCAACCCTTGTCCCGCTGCCGCCATATTATAGAATGGGGTGCAAACGCCTTTCTTGATATATCACCCGAAATTTGCACTCCACAAAAATTTTGTTAAGACATAATTTGTAGCAAATCGCTTTGTCTACAATTTTGTCTATTTAACGTTTTTCAATAAAATGACAAATATAAAAGTTATTAACAAAAACATGAGAAAACTATCCCAAAAAATTTTCTTTTTTGTTATATAAATGCTTTATTTTGCATTTCACGACCAAATGATTTCAGACCAATCTTATAGAGCATTTTTTTACCAACATTTTGACCTATAATTTTCTTGGATTTGAGGAATTTATGGGCGTTCCAGAGCGCTCCAAAGTCGACCAGGTTCTTACTACTCGCAATAATCCGGTAACTATGAAACGTCTGCCTTACATTTTTATTTTTATACATCGTTTATAATATTTTGCTCAACATTGATATATTATTAATTACCTAAAAATGTCTCTTTTCCTCACCATTAATGAGGTTACTGGAACGATACTTTTTATATAAAAAAGATCCAACCCAAGTAGCAGGGGAGAAATAAATGGAGCAGGTCGAGTTGCTGCAATGATCGAGTGAGCAATAGATGAACACTTTCTTTGTACTGCAAGCAACGACTTACGTTTCAATTGGCATATAATTCCTGATAGTTGAACTGATAATGTTTCAGGAATTAAAGTATTAACGTCCTTTAAAAAATCATCTGAAGGTGATGGATACTTGTTAGTTTCATAACGTTGTGAACGGATGTCTTCCGAAATAATTGAAGCTGGATCTCTAACTATTTGCAATCTCTCCTCATTATGAACATTTTTTTATGAGATACTTTTTTTATATATTTCTTTGTATATAAACCTTTTAAAGCAGACAATTGTATCATGTTCATTTTCATTAAAAATCAAAATGTCATTCTTAATACTTCGCCTTCAATCGTTCTATGATCGTACGCTTCTGAGGGATGTAGTCACTTTTAATCGATTTCATTAAATGCGTCATTAGAAATTGGCACTCTTTACTATTTTCATGTAAGCAAAAACGTATTCCATAGCAGTGTCAATGTTATTTTTACGGTCACCATGCTTTTTTCAACACCCCCATTTTTTGGAGTACAATTGCGTGACACAATCCTTGTGATACCTAGCTCCAACATCGACTTAGCTGGAAACATTGGAAGCATACGATCCCCAATGACTTTTGCCTCGTCTTCAGATCGTTTGAGGCCATGTCAAGTATGCTTTTTTTGGTACCTTCATTACGTCCTGACAAATCTTCCTCTAAAGGTTTTGACGCAAATGGCTCTGATCCTGGAATGCTTCTGCACAAATAAAGCAATTGAGCGAAAAATCAAAATCAGTCTCTACAATTTCTGATAGTGAAGATGATGAACTGCTACTGCTCAGACGACGGACGACATTATCCGCTCGACTATCGCTGTAATAATGGAACATGAAATATGTACGGTAACTTCAGAAACAGTTTGTAAAAATTGTTCATTATCCGCATCGTTTTTTTGCTTTTGCTCGATCAAGCAAAGTTTTCACTCCTTTAGCTTTCACAGTTCTTACTTTTATATCCCCGAGAGGTTTTTTACAAATCAAACAATCACTCATGATGCACCCTCAAAGAAAGTCGAAAGCTTATCATTCAATGAGAAATTCTGCCCAAAAAACTCCGAATTGTATCTATTAAACTGAAAATAGTGTTACCAATTTTGAGTACGTCTACACTCGCGTCTACACGTGTCGAGATATGAAGCACAACTGGAAAAAAAGAACAGAAGAGGAAGAAACAGCTGAGCCTTCAAGGGCAAATTATAATAATAATAGTAATAGCAGGTAGATGTTCACTTGTCCCCAAACGGTAACTTGGACCTTTTCTACCTGCTTAGGATTTTTGTAAATGTAAAGTCGCGTTAGAAATCATTGTAAAAAACAAGAATATTTTAAGTTGTATAATAAGAAAAAACGGTAATTTTTAGGTAATTAATAATATATAAATGTTAAGAAAAATATTGAAAACGATGTATGAAAATAAAAAAGTAGGGCAGACGTTTCATAGTTACCGGATTATTGCGAGTAGTAAGAACCTGGTCGACTTTGGAGCGCTCTGGAACGCCCATGAATTCCTCAAATCCAAAAAAACTATAGGTAAAAATGTTGGTAGGAAAATGCTCTATCGGATTGGTCTGAGGTCATTAAGATTGTGAAAAATAAAGCAGTTATAACAAAAAAATAAACTTGTTGGGAAATTTTATCATATTTTTGTTAATAACTTTTTTATTTGTCATTTTATTGAAAAACGTTAAATAGACAAAATTGTAGACAAAGCGATTTGCTACAAATTATGTCTTCACAAAATTTTTGTGGGATGCAAATTTCGGGAGATATATCAAGAAAGGCGTTTGCACCCTTTTCTATAATATGGCGGCAGCGGGACAAGGGTTGCAACCCCACAAACTTGGAGTTAAGCTCCTAGTGACCCCCTCACACACCCCAACAATAAAATTGCGTCCTCTAAAAACCGCAAGGATAGCCCAAAAAAAATGTAACATTTCAATGGACTATAACGAAACATTAACGCTATGAGTAAAAGTCTGGATAAAAGCGTTAAATTTCTTTTAAAAATGTTTTTCTAAAAGGCTTCCACAAAATTCAAGTAAAATATATCAAGTATAATCCAGTTGAATGTAGTAATATTCGTCAAAAATCTCTCTCTATTGTTAGATGATTCTTAAAAGCACCGAATTACATTGATGATATAACTCATGTATGAATAAGCCGATAGAATCCGTGAATTTTGCATAACTACTGCGTATTGATAAGTGAATATACCCTTGACGACGTAATATAATCGTTTTGGTGTTTCGCCTCATGTCAAAATGTGAATGTTTTCATATTGACGATGTTTTGACGTTTGTCAAAAAAAAATTAATATTTTTTATTCGTTATATAATCGTAACGAATACCACTCGAGCAATCGAAAATAATCGTTATACTAACCTCGTCACTTGTCGTATTTTCACAAAACACCACCCGAGCTGCACTCTCGTGGTGTTTCGCAAAATACGTCTCGTGGCTCGGAAGTATAAACGATTATTTTCGATGCTCTTGTGATATTATAACTGATTATATAATTCATGTGTTAATAAGCCAATAGAATCCGTGAATTTTGCGTAGTTACTGCGTATTGATAAGTGAATATACCCTTGACTACGTGATATAATGGTTTTGGTGTTTCGCCTCGTATCAAAATGTGAATGTTTTCATAATGACGATGTTTTGACGTTTGTCAAAAAAAACTACATAATATTTTTTATTCGTTATATAATCTTAGCGAATACCAACTCGAGCAATCGAAAATAATTATTATACTGACCTCGTCACTCGTCCACGAGCTGCGCTCTCGTGATGTTTCGCAAAATACGTCTCGTGTCTTGAAAGTATAATCGATTATTTTCGATGCTCTTGTGATATTATAACTGAATATTTCCCTCCTGTCAAAAATCCCATGTAAAGGGAATGCAATTATCGAAAATTACAGCGAATAATTATTTCCCTCCTGTCAAAAATCCCATATAAACGGAATGCAATTTTCGAAAATTACAGCGAATATTTCCCTCCCGTCAAAAATCCTTTGTACATGGAATGCAGTTATCGCAAAATTACTGCGATAATTGCATTGTAGGAAGTGAAAGAGCCCTGCATAGTAGTATAGTTTATATTATGGTTTTTGATGACAAGCTAAGAATTTATGAATTATTAACGTACTAACTCATGTATCAAAATAACCAGGTAATTTCGCATTCCAGCGTGTTGTCTTTGAAAAACTGCATTCGGTCAGTTTCATATTTTAACCCCCGACACCGGAGGTGGGAGGGCTCTTTCTCCAAAAATGAAAATGAACTCATGCAGTTTTTGACAACACGCTGTCATGCAAAATTATCGGTAATTTTGATGCATTTGTGCAACTACCTACGAACATTATCTCAGAGTTTGTAATGAATCATTCCGCGTCATCGGCTATTTTAAAAGAAACACAACACTAAAACAGTTATGCAAGCTGATTATTTTACACGAAAAGTTGAAATTTTTAAAATGTTGTGTAAGTATAAGATTACTTAGTACATGCTTATTACTATTATTATATATCTGAGAGCTACTATATTGAAAGTATCAGTGTGGTCGAATAGAAATCAACATCGTGACAATAGGAAAATGGTAAATGAGCGAATATTTCCTGATAAAAATCGATATTTTCACTAAGTAGGTCACAAGTAGTTTTACACAAATTATCAACATACCAGATGTGATGACCAGATTACACTTAACAAGATCCTAGAAATTTTAAATTTGGCAAATAGTCAGCTCTCATGCACAACCCATATTCCGAGTAACCCGAATTATTTTGGAGGCGTCAACCGGATCGCAGATTTCACTATTTTGTTTACGTTTGTTCACGCGTTAGCGGCGTTAGTTACGTTAAACTGTTTATGTGGAATGTGAATCTCTTCTAGTCACTGATTTCCCCACTGCACTCACCTTGAAAGTTAAATGCTTTATCGTAGGAGTCCCACGGATGTCCGGTTTTTTCAACTCATAAGTTCGAGCAGTGCGTTACATATATTGCAGTATTAATATTATATTATTCGAAATTATAATTGCGGCAGTGTTGCCAGGTTCAAAATGAATTCTTACGTTTCAGAAAATTTAGTATTCACAAACGATTAATAATATAAAACAAATCAATATATCAAATATTCAACGAAACAAATCGGCTTTTAACTGCATATCTTTATTCGTAGTCGTACAGTAATATTGACTACTTGACTTCACACAAAGACTACAAGTAGAAATATCTTAGGAACAATGATTTCAAAGAAATATGATATTATATATATATATATATATATATATATATATATATATATATATATATATATATATATATATATATATATATATATATATATATATATATATATATCAGTGCGGCTCGTGAGGTTTTGGTTTGAGGAGGCTACAAGAGGTGTTGTTAAAAAATACACCATAGGCGAAAATTTTCAGGATTTCAAGGTCAACCGCCTTATAATTTAAAGAAAATCAAAGTAAAACAAGCACCCTAAGCTATTAATTTGTTTTCACTTTCGAGTGTCTACCTTGAGACCTACAACTCCTATTTACAATATTCACAAAAACTCTTCTCAGCCAATTAATCAATTCATCTATTCATCAAATTTTTTTTTCTTTCACAATATAGGTACCTACCTACCTACTTAACGAATTTGTTAACAGTTGGTGAGAGCAAATAAAAAGTTATTATATATTTTTGAAGATTAGCGGGATTCTGCGATCTTTAACGTTAGCAAAATGATCTATAATATCCTCATAAAATTTTTTGTCTTTCGCCAAAAGTTTTACCAATTCCTTTTCAATAGACAACAAACTAATATTTTTCAAACGATCCTGGCTCATTGAATTTTGTAAATAAGTTTTAATTCTCTTAAGAGTGGAAAACGAGCGCTCTACGGAAGCTGATGTCGCCGGGATAGAAACAATTAGACATAAGAGTTTATAAACTTGGAGTAAATCTTGATTCAAATCATTATCAAAAAGGTATTTAATAGTCCTCACATGATTTTCATTTTGCCCCAAAATTTCATTGTCTAATGACAATGACAATATAAATTTGTTAACCGGATTTTCGGCTAATTTTCCAGATAACCTTTTGGAAAATTTATGTCAAAAATACACTTTTTTTGATACGGTGGCCATAAAAAGTGAACTGTGTGTTGTTTATAATTAAACAACACACAGTTCACTTTTTATGGCCACCGTATCAAAAAAAGTGTATTTTTGACATAAATTTTCCAAAAGGTTATCTGGAAAATTAGCCGAAAATCCGGTTAACAAATTTTTATTGAGTAAGTCGAAGAAATGCAGTTCTTTCAAATCAGAGGACCTTATTTTTATTTGACCCCTAATAGTATCCAAAATTTCATAAAATATTTGCTTATAGTGAAGCTCCATATCTGCGTAACTGACTTTCTTTCGTTTTGGGCTCAATTGAGTCGTATCGTCAGTAGTTTGAAATACAGAAAATAGTTTTTTAAAATAAACTTCTGCACGAAATTCTGAAAGTTTTTCCAAACGAAACTTGAGCCGATTTCGTGAGTAAATTACATCTGAAAACTTGTGCTGTAAGATTTGAAAAACTATTTCTGTTTGTTCAAAAATTAATTTATAGATGTTTAAAAAATGTATAAATTCCTTATCTTGTAAGTAAGATATTAATCCGCGTGCTGTATTTAAAGTTAATTTATCGGTGAAAAATTCCTCACTTTCAACTAGGTATAGAATTAAATCCTCAAATCCTAAGCGGCCCCAAACAGAGACATTTTCACTAGTGAAAAGTAAACACTGCCAACAAAATAATTTATTTTTTACCTGTGATCCGGTTAGGCAAGGATGTCTCTCATAATTCCTTGTATTGAAACCGCGGTTTTGTTGTCTGTTACGCTGCACCTAATTGTTTAATTCAGGGGTAGGTCGCAATGTTTTCATCAAAACTTTATCCTCATAACTTAGTGCACTAAAGTTATGGGATAACAAATACAAATTCTATAGTTGTGATTGGGGTCGACATTGTATGAGACTGGGTTCCTATCGGTGTTGCCATTTACATGTGTTTTGCTTTTCTATTGCAACGAAGTATTCATTCGGAGTATTTGCTTTTCTGTGGCAGGCATAATGAACGTTGAGAATATACCTTTCTAAGCCTCCGCAGCGTTGCGACAAATCTTGAAATGAATGAAATGCAGTTGATGTAAATACCTTCTATCTTAGTTAATAAATTATATTATATAATGTAGGTTGAAACGAAGGTAGGTGCATAAAATAATATGATTTTGATTAATATGAATATGCTGAATGATGACTATTCAACATAATATATTAGTGATACACGGAATATTATTGAGGAGGCTTAGCCTCCTTAGCCTCCTTTGACTAGCCGCCCCTGATATATATATATATATATATATATATATATATATATATATATATATATATATATATATATATATATATATATATATATATATATATATATATATATATATATATATATGTATGTATGTATATATTTATTCGAATTGTTGTTGCCTGTGAACTATTTCTAATCTCTTGAAAATTATTAGCAATAACAGGCTTGTTGAATCTTAAAAAACTCGATTTTATTGAAAAGTTGACATTCGTGGCTTTATCAAAACTTGTGAAAAAATTGAAATTTCTTTGACATTTATTGATTTGAAAAAATTTGAATAGAAACAGACTACTGTTTTTTACAAGCCTGTTGTTTCTAATAATTTTCAAGAGATTATATGTATATATATATATATATATATATATATATATATATATACAGTATGAGCCATTTCTAATGGAAACACTCCTGTAACATTCGAAGTTGTAAACCGATTTCAACCACTTCTTTTTTAATATCAAGTGTACTAAAAGGTCCACCTTAGGATAAAATTTGAAAAGTTTATTCCAATTCACAGGGCCTACAACAATATGTGTTCTTAGTCGAAATTCGAAATTTTTCATCAGCGATTTTTATTGAAAAAATTACCACACCACTGGATTCAGCGTGCCCCTAAATAGGCATGACTAAAATTTCATAAAAAAATATTCATTCATAACAAAGTTATGAGAACTCAAAATTCGAAAACTCACACTTAACAATCACAAAAAAAACACCAAATAGTAACAGATAGCCATGGAAATATTTTTTTATGATTTCAACAATAAAATGCCATTAGATAAAAAAAAATTAAATAGCGTAAATATTTTCACAGTTTTCACGCAGATCAACTAAATCTAAGACCTAATAGATTCTTCAATTTAAATCTTAGTTGCCATGGAAACAGGCGCGGATCCAAGGGGGAGAACTGGGGGAACGTTCCCCTCCCAAATAGCCCGGGCACCACCTGAAATTTTGCTGGGCTCCCTTAGAATTTGACATAAGGTTAAAATAATTACAAGATCAGCAAAAATTTAATTTGATTCAATTTCTGAAACAAAGTTGTTGAAAGTACAGATACGGAACGGAAATGCAATAAGGTCAGAAATAATATAAATATGGACCAATTTCTATATTCGAACGTGTCCCAATAAATTCGTCTGACGCCGGCATCGAACATGTTCAAAGGTGCCACAATTAGGTCTTAAATATTACTGTCGCGCGTCAGCATGTGATTCTTTGCTTACCCCGATTTGCGCTTCATGAAGCTTGTCGGTATCTCTTCGACAAACTACCATCAATTTTTGTGAGAAGCGCCGCTCCTTTGATCGGTTTTTTTGATCTTCAGGCGTTGTCTCTGATATTCCATCAATTGTTTTTATTTTCAATTCACCAATCAGAATTATTAACCCCAAGAAGGAGAAAAATATATAAATACTAGGAGTGTAGACGATCAGAGTCCAGAATAAGCAGTTGTTTTCTATTTGTTTGTATAATGGTAAGTAAATATCATATTTCATAGGTATTCAAGTAATGTTGAATGAATATAATTTGAGATCGCATTCGACCATTGCAACAATTTTTGACATGATGCTGTAGTAACAGTAAATAAATATATTTAATTATTGATTTAACTTCTGGGATATCATTTTCTGGAATCGAACCAATTTTCTATTATAATCATACCTCAAACTTTGGCTTTTTGCGTTTCAAGGCACGTTGAATCCAAATTTGCAATAAAAAATGAGTTACGAAAGCCTTTTGAAGAGGCTATAACTTTGGTATTACACGTTGTATTTACTCGGGATTTCTTTCATTTTGCAGATATCGGTGTCTTCTATCTAATGCTGTAAAATACATTACTGTTGAAGTGAGGTAAATATTTATTTTGGTTCGATTCCGTTGATATGCTTCTCACATGCTTACCTCAATGTGTGTTACAGGCTAACAGAAAAGGGCAAAAGCTCATATCATCTTTCTTCACTAAACCACAAAAGAGATTGCAAGCCAGTGAGGACTCACTTCCAGATGCTGCTATTAAGTTTGAGCCCCAAGAGGAATATTTCACATTGAAGAAAGTACGACTTAATGAAGGGGAAAAAAATTCACCTCCAGTTAGAGATCCTATTGAACTAGAAGAAACTTCAAATTTGAATTCGTCTAATAAGGATAGCCATCCTGACCCGGCCGAAGCAAGTGGTCTTGCAATTGACTTTCCTTCTACTTCGAAATTGAAACATACAGATTCTAGTGTTCCTTCGAGAGACATTGGCAATTACATAGGCCAAGATATAAGCGACTACACGAAAAGTGTTCTTCTAGAAAATCCTTGGACTCCTCCTGACAACTACGAGTTTCCTCACTCAACAAGAACCGTCTCCGGTCAAATAAAAAAAAATTTTGTTAGACCACACCATTTAAAAAAATATGATTGGTTGGTTTTGTCCTCATCAAAGAAGGGGCTATTTTGTAAATACTGCCCATGGTTTACCAACCGCAACGAAGGAGGATTCTGCAAAAATGTTACTCTAAAGACTTTAGTCGCGGTTCCTCTTACTAATTTCAAAAAGCTTACAGGGTCCGATGGTGTTCTAGAAAAGCACAGCAGTCTCCAATACCATAAAGATGCAGTGTTGGCTGGAAAAGATTTTTTAAAAACCTATCACAAGCCTGTACACGACGTGAGCAACATTGTCAATGCCTACAGACTCAATTTGTCACAAGAAAACAGAAAAAGGTTGTTGCCTATTGTCAAGACTATAATCATGCTTGGTAGACAAAATATTCCCCTTAGAGGACATCGGGATGATGGTAAAATTGAAGTTGGCCAAACACCCTTACAGAACGAAGGGAATTTCAGAGCATTGCTTCGCTTCAGGGTCGATGCAGGTGACACGGATTTGGAAAGTCACTTAAAAAACTCATCTAGTAGAGCAACCTACATCAGTAAATCCACGCAAAATGACATTATAGACTGCTGCAGATTGGAAATAACCGAATCAATCATCAATCGCATTTTGAAATCACGATTTTTCTCAATAATTTTCGACGAAACGCCTGATATTTCAGGAAAGGAACAAGTCACCTTGGTTCTTAGGTATGTGAACGTGCTGGACACCAGTAACAAATTTGAAATAAGGGAAGATTTTCTGACCTTCATTGATGCCTTCGGCAGCTTGCAATCTGCAAAGAAAAAAAAAGAAGAAGTAAATTTTGACGAAAATGAGAGTAATGACTCTGACTCTGCTGATGAAGGTGGTCTTCAAAACAATTCAAATTCAGACCAGACAGTAGAAATCTGTGGAAATGAGTTATCGTTGACTGGAAAATCCCTGGGCCAAATTGTTTCAGGCGAGCTACAGTCCGTACAACTTCCTTTGGAAAGGTGTGTAGGAATTGGAACAGATGGATGCACAGTTATGATATCAGACAACATGGGTGCTGTGAGAGAAATACAAAATACCGCCAAAAATGCAATAATGACACCATGTTATAATCATAAACTCAATTTGAGTATTTCGCAATGTGGTAAAATAACAAGCATTGAAAAAACTGTTTGTTCAATAAAGGAAGTGACATCGTTCTTTTCGTTCCCTAAACGAGCTACAGTGCTTAATGCTCATATTGGAGGAAAACTCAAACGGCTATGTGAAACAAGATGGGTTGAGAGGCATGATGGGGTTCTGCAATTCGTGTCAACCTTGCCTTCAATTGTAAAAACCTTAGATGAAATAAGTGAGTGGAAGGATAAAACTTCCGCAGGTAAAGCAGCCATACCATCAGGGACTTTGTGTGACTCAGAGTTCCTAGTAGGCTTGTTTTGTCTGAGTGATGTTTTGGCGCGTACTATACCCTTAAATACTCTTCTACAAAAAGACTCCCTTGATTTGGCAAAAGCTGCTCAAGTAGTAAAATATTTGATTATTGATTTAGAGAAGAGAAGATCAGATGCTAAATCACATTTTGAAAATATTTTCACGGGCGTTAAGGAAATGGCTAAAACTCTGAATGTTGACATTAGGAAACCTAGAACTTGTGGCCGTCAAACTAAACGACCAAACTACGATATCACAAACCCCGAGGACTATTTCAGGATTTCTTCATATGTACCACTTTTAGATAGTGTATGTGCAGATTTGAAAATAAGGTTTTCTTCAGATGTTTTGGACGCCTTCAAATTGCCCTTATTACTTCCTGAGTCCATCGTGAAATTAACAAGTGCTGTGCTGAATGAAACCATTCAATGCATTATATATAGGTTTTCGTCTTTGTTGAGTGGTAATAAGATCCTGGAAACTATAAAGTTAAAGGGAGAAGTTAGCTTATGGCGACAAAAGTGGAAAAACGAAACAATTAACATTGGAGAAGTCCCTTCGAGCATTTCAGCAATTGATGCTTTAAATGGCTGTGATAAAGACATTTACCCGACGATTCACATCCTTCTTCAAATTTTATGTACATTGCCAGTAAGCAACGCCAGTGCAGAGAGATCGTTTTCTTCATTGCGGCGTTTGAAGTCGTGGACCAGAGTAACGATGGTGCAGAAGAGACTGGTTGGACTTGCACTTTTGCACATTCATCACGATATCACAGTTGAACCAATTAATCGTTTTGCAAAATCAAAAACTCACCGTTTATGCCTCTAATAAGTATCACGAGTGCAAATGGGTGGCAATTTTCAAATAGCATTTCATTATTGATTTTCTTTGATTTATTCACTTTTCTGTTTACCTATTTTTCTTTTACTATTTTATAAAAAGACTCACAATTTGTTTTTAATGTACAAGTTAATTTTAAGAATTTTTCTGTTCTGAAATTGAAACTGTTCAAACTCTCAAATCGTATATAAATATATTTGTTTTTATTTTTCTTGTGTTATTCATTTGGGGTACAACATAAGTAATAATTCGAGTTACTTTATGAAATTTCCTTTTTATTATATTCTCCATCTTTTGTAGCCCACATATGTTAAATTTTTTTAAGTCAGAAGTCTAACTAAATCTGTAAGCTTATTCTTAAGTGTAATGTCTATGAATACAGTTTTAAATACGTTTGCAAATGGTGTTTTGATTGGGAGCTACTCGATTTACCATTGCCCAAAATACCAGTACCTTTTGGCTATCTAAAAGTTCCCCCCCCCCAAAAGTCGGGCCTGGATCCGCGCCTGCATGGAAATGATATTCTCCTTACAGTTCTTTAAATTATTTTGTGTCATGCCTGCAAGATTGAGCGTAAGAAAGAAATTTTAAATTATACGCCTTTCGGGAGATGACTTCAGAAGTGCTGAAGAGGTTTGTAGAGTATCTATCTGGTACATTTCATTGTTGAAATCATTTAAAAAAATATTTCTATTGCTATCTCTTGATATTGGGTGTGTTTTTTTTGGGAGTTTTAAGAGTGTGAGTTTTCGAATTTTGAGTTCTCATAACTTTATTATGAATGAATCCAGTGGCGTGTTAATTTTTTCAATAAAAAATCGCTAATAAAGAATCTCTAATTTCGACTAAGAAAAAATATTGTTGTATGCCCTGAAAATTGGAATAAACATTTCAAAAAAAACATGGTTGCAATCGGTTCACAACTTAAAAATTTACAAGGGCGTTTCCATTAAAAATGAGTCACACTATATATATATATATATATATATATATATATATATATATATATATATATATATATATATATATATATATATATTTATATATATATATATATATATATATATATGTATATATATATATATATATATATATATGTATATATATATATATATATATATATATATATATATATATATATATATAGGGTGATTCACGGTGGATGGTACAATAGACGTTTCTGGTGAATCACTTTGAAAATTTAATGGAGGGCATAGTCGGACATTCTCTACCCATTCAAAGTATTTTTGGTAATGCGGTGTTGCCACTTCTATTAGAAAGTAGTAGCAACTTTGATTTTTCAAATAGAACACCCTGTATTTAATATTATCTTTAGAATCTCCAACAATTTCCCAATAACTTTTCATGATATTTCCCTATACCTATCTGTTACCGTTTTCGAAATAAAAATTATTCTAATTTTTTTTCTTCTGAAATCAGGACCTATTTTTTTTTTATTTCGAGGGACCTACAGTTTAACGCCGGTTCCGAACGGCCAATGGGCTTGAATCTGAGTCATTACCCAACAGATTAATTTTTAAACCACTAAATTTCGGACATATACTTCACTCAAGAGCAAGGTGGGCCAATGCGCTTGTAAACAATGTACATTACCCAGCAATTAATCTCATAATTAGAATCACTAAATTCAGGACATACACAACACCCAAGAGCAAGATGGGACTCGAACCCACATCCTCGGCTTACAAACGGTGCACCTTACCTCTGGTCTACCAAAGCCTCTGTCAGGACCTATTAAATCGCTGATTTGAGAAATACTATGATTTCGAAATTTGGGTTGGAGTTTGGTGATACATGGGGGCTTCCTAGACTTCAGTCTAATCTGCGTTACTTCAATACATAGTGGTAAAAAAAATTCAGTTATTTTGTTTGCTTGAGAAAGTGACTGAAAATTGATTATTTCAAATAGAGTGCCCTGTATATTATTGAAAATTTGGAAAGCTACTGGAATTTTCCTTTTATCTATGTATATCATACTTATACCTAACTAGTCAGGTTTCGGACTTAATAGCATTTATTTGTGAAAATGTTCCTTGTACATGGTGCCCCCCATTCGGTATTTGGTGGGCATGCCATGATCACTATTTGACAGTAACGTTGTGACAATCTACTAATAATATCGATATTTTTTGACATCTCAGAAGTTGCAAATACCTTCAAAAACGATGGAAAGGAAACTATTCAAACGAAGTTCTTATGATAAAAACTCATGGCAGGTCCCAGGGTTTGAACCCAGGACGTCCTGAATCTTGGCTAATTAGCTGAAAGCAGAAGAGGACGACTAGTTCTTCTATTATAGAGAATGCAACAAGGGAGACAAATTTAAATCAATCTGGTTGTTTACAATAGAGAATTTAGTGAGCAGTAATTATCTCTAGGTTTTCAAAAATCTATGAAATGATTGAAATTAATACCGTCAGTGGAGTTTTTATATTATAATATTGACTCTTTGTATTCTTGAACGCTATTTTTTATATTCATTCCAGTTTGTCCAAAATAAGAAGAAGGGTATTCATCACAAAATTCCTCTGGTTTACTGGTAGATACATATAGTTTTCATGCTGTTTTTAGTCATATTGTCCCCGAAAATAAAAGACTATCGGATTGTATCGAACGTCAAAAGAGAGGTGCGGGAATGGCTTTTATATCTATTTTAATTTAGATATAGATTGTACACACACAAATAATAATAATAATAATAATAATGATGATGATAATAGTGTACTTTATTTTTTTTAAGAGTTGTATACAAGTAAAGGTTAATAACCGTAAAGAAACAAAGTCAAACATAATCCAACATGTACATGAAACATTTCATCAAACAAAACAAATTAAACCTAGAGTTAGATAAACAAAGCACCAGCGTTTCCCTAGTTTATCCATTCAAATATTCGACTACTGTGAAGGGGTTCAATCGTTCAATATCAAGCAATTAGCGTTTGGATGCTCTTTTTAATGTTTCCACGTTAAGGCTTCTCATACCGTCTGCAACTTGTAAAATAATATTGAAGTGTATAATGGACTTTTTTCATACAGAGCAAGATGATGGCGTGACAAACTGTAATTCATTCCTATTGTACTATAATGATGACTATATTGTTGTTTTTTGGCTGTCTGTGTAGATGTACAGGCTGTCCCATTTTTCGATGTCCTTACGGGATAACTCTCTCATTTTTAAAGATAAATATTTGCGGTTTTCGCGAACGTTGGCTACTCTCTCGTGAATCTTACGATACCGCAAACAAAATTTTCATAGCTCGCTTCGTTTTTGAGGTACAGGGTGAAGTTTAGAAAATTGCATTTCGGCCCTCCTCCTGTATCACAGATGTCTTTTAACTTATATAAAAAGTGAAAACTGTTTTTTATACACTTTTTTGCGAAGAATCCAGTGGCGTAATCAGATTTCCGAAATTAGCTGTCATTGTTTAGATATAACCCAATGTTATAATTTTTTAAGTGGAACACTCTGTAATTTTCACCAAATTCAAAACACAAATGCTTTGCGCTTTTCAAAAATATATAATACTTATATAATATTCTAAGTATTTGCCCTGTATTTGGATAATATTCTTTTTTATGGCAAATCAAGACAAATTCATGTCAAAAACTACTTTCAATTAAATATTGTTATTCTTCTTATGAAGTGAACTATTATTTCCCTACTTTTCGTCACCCGAATCTAAAGTAAGGGATAGCCAACATATCGTCCACGAATAGAAGCGTCGGCTGACCAATATACCAAAGCGGCTGTAGCTTTTCGAGCATCTCCCAACCGTACTCCACGAAACGGAACATCGCGCAATTTGGGGACGTTGCATTCAACTAAGTCTGCAGAAAGTAATTACACACGCTCTAACGAATAAGCAGACACGAGAATTATATTTCACCTATCAAAAGCAGCACCGACTTCTAGAGCAGTCATAAAAGCGTCAGATACAGACATTCTCATCATTCTGTTGGGAAATATATATAAATTTTCAGAGATGAAGATATGAATGAATAACACTTCCGCGAAAGCGTTGGACAAATCGGTAGTCGAGTGGTCTAAATTAGCAACAGCGTTAGGACCGGACTTATGTCGAGCGTTGCCCGGTTTCCACGCCTTCACTGGGTGTGATTACACGGCTGCGTTTTTTCGAAAAGGAAAAGTGCGACCGTATAAAATCCTAGAGAAGAACGATCGTTTGCTGAATGTTTTCGCGTCTTCAAAGGATACTTGAAGGTCACGGATTTGGAGAACGAAAATATAATCGATACGTTGCAACAGTTCACTTTATACACATGTACTTAATAAAAAGTTGTGAGCGCGTGGATGCTGCGAGATTCAAGATTTTTAAAAAATTATACTCGAGAAACGAATTGAATTTTTTTGAAAAAAGTGAGAGGCTTCAATTCGAGCTTTATTCCGTCGTGTTACGGATCACTGACACAAAAAGTCTTATGTACGATATACGTTATTAGCATGTGGCCGAATGCAACGTCCCCAAATTGCGTAATGTTCCATTTCGAGGAGTACGGTTGGGAAATAGCCCCTATTGGTGGACGATATATTGATTATTTCGTTTCAAACCGACGACGACTGTGACGATGATTTCGAATCCCTTACTTCAGATTCGGGTTGCGCGGAGAGCGACTTTCAAAAGCTGCTGCAGCCATTTTGTCCACTGTTTGGAAAAAGCAGCAATGGTTTTTCTTACATAGTAATTGATGATCTTTCAGATAAACTTTGGTGTTTTGAGGTCGATCATGATATATATCTCGGTGTGAGGGGTCGCTTATAGCTGTCGGCAGCAGTTGATAGGACTTATCGGGGGACTGGCAGCACTGCCTTTTCGTTTAGTCCTACGCTTCCCCTGTTTTGAGGAACAATCAGAATGCGGGAGACGTAACATGTCAGAAACATAAAAAAATTATAATTCATTTATAAGGTTCTAAGTACACCTTATTTCATTTTCTTACTGGATTAATCTGTCCTCGTAATATTGCCTGATGTCTTTATTACGTGATTCATTATACAGTTTTTTGACCTGATCGTACATTAGTTTATATTTTCAATCATGTTGTTTCAGAACTAATAGTAAATCTAGGTGTCTCTTGATGTCTAATGTGTGTTCGCTCAGATTAATTCTATTTTTTGCCTTTACAACCTTAGCAACAACCTAGAGTTTAGAAAAGCACTGATACAAATTCATAAAAATTTTCCATTATTTGTTGGACTAATTGTATACATCCTGCCAACTTTGTACCCTAGAACATTTCTGATAGTCTGAGATCCCAAAGTAAGATCGACCTTCACTGATCTCCTTACCGGATGAAAATTATATTTCATCCAATAGAATATGTTTTAGAATACATACCGTGAGGGTAACCGTAAAAAAAATGTTCATGACTATAATTAATTACCTATATAATTAATTTTAAAAAAATTATTATTTTTTCAAAACTCACTAACGTACTTGCCAAACAAACTTAACTCCCAAAGAAAGCATATAATATACAAAATCTGCATAGCTAGGTTGCCTACTTTTTTCAGGTCCCTATTAACTGATTGCCGTGTATAAACTGGTAAGTTGATATGAGCAATTATTGCGCTCATCTGCTAACTACTTGAAATGTATATTAAAATTAAGGTAATTATTATATATATTATTGCAAATACAGTAGTATAGGCTTGCCTTCAAAAATCCGTTCTTAAATAACGGCTGCGAACAAACATGTATGAACGGGAGGTATTGTGGCATTCGATGCGATAGAGGAGGACGCAGTACAACAGCTGTATAGGGATTTTCATTAAAGATTGATGCATCGAATCCATTCGATGTTTACCTTAAGATACATCGGATTGATTCGATGTTTTGAAAAAGGATTTTTATATTCGATGCCCATTCGATTTTTTTTAATAAAAAAACTAATTGTAGCGTACCTATAGCTCAGTATTTTAATTTGATCAGTAGTCAATCAGCAAAGGAATAGGATGAAAGCAAAACGATTGTGTAAACTTTTATTTCTGCAAAGTCTGCCTAAACACTACTGTTTCTTCGGCAGATTTACATACTTCTTCTTCTCAGCCCGTATTTATCCACTCCTGGATGTAGGCCACTTCCAAATCCTTCCACGCCTTTCTACTTTTTTTACACTTAAATATTCAATATTATAGTGGCATAGGTAGCTTGAATATTGAGCGCCTGGGGCAAATAACGATCCACCGCCACTGACTTACCCCCTCAAAACCGTACCCAGTAGCTGCACAACTGCTGAATATATCAAAATATAGCAAAAAAACAATATTGAAACAGTTTTTGAGAAAATTAAAAATATTTTTCTTGAATAATAAATGCATAGAAAAAGTATTTAAAAAAAGATTAATAATCGAACATTATTGAATTGCCGGAAGTTGTGTCATCTTCCAAGTCGGAAGAAGCTTCTTAATTTTCTTTTTAGGTAATATGTAATAAAATACCTCTTATTTTTAAAGGTGTCTCCATCAAATCTTTTTTTTTTCAAATGACCCAGAAATTTGCTCTGAGGACTATGTTTGGAATTGGTTACAGAGGATCCTGTCGTGGAATATTCAAGAAAAATAATATGCTTACTTTACCTGGCCTGTATGTTTACAGAACTCTACTATTTTTGCATAGAAATAGGTGTTATTTTGATGAGTACTTAAATCGAAACAACACTAGACAGATGTCCACATTTTTTTATCCTAAACATAGGCTAACGATGACCAATAAGTCCACATGTTACAGGGCAATGAAGTTATTCAACCAGCTTCCCAGATTAGTTCGAATGAAATCAGAATACACTAAATTTAAAAAAGAAATCTACAGGCTTCTATTGAACTTGGAGCCGTATGATATTACAGAGTACGAAAGATACTGTGCTAATATAGCTTAAGTCTTTTGCTTTTGTTTTGACGTTTTCTCTATTTATTGTATGATATTACAGAGTACGGAAGATACTGTGCTAATATAGCTTAAGTTTTTTGCTTTTGTTTTGACGTTTTCTCTATTTATTGTTAAATTTGTAATTTGACATTGTTATTTTGTTTGCAATAATTGAGAGAAATAAATATCTATCTATCTATCTATCTATCTTTAAACCAATCGCAATTCATTCTCAGAGCTTAATTTTACACACTTAGAATCGGTTGCATGTATCCACAGCGAATTTACTTATTCCCAGAATGGTGGTATCGTGTTCGAGTCAAAACTTCGAATTATATGAATGAACTTTTCATGATCTTCTTTCGATGAAAAATTTTATAATTTTATTGATTAACCAAAAATAGAAGTACCTACACAAAAAATTTATGAAATTCTACCTTTCAAAAACTCTATCGCAGCGAGCTGCATTAAAAAAGCAAGTTTTCAAAACGTATTCAGTTTAAAAAATCTATTCATTCAATTATAATTTTTGTTTCAAATCTAAAAAACAAAAATTGCGCCCTCTATCGTATAAACAATATGTATTTCCTCCTCCGGAGAGTCAACTCCCCAACCAATTTATATCGAAATAAATACCATCCAAGATATCATACGAAACTACCTACATACAAAGCTTCAACCTTATGGTCCCAAAATTGCGCTTTCTATTGTGTGAACAAGATCTATTTACTCTCCTGGGGGGTCAACTCTCCAAGCAATTCCTACCAAAACCAATCTCATCCAATATATCATACGAAACTACCTATTCACAAACTTTCAATCCTATTGCTCCAAAATTACGCCCTTTATCATGTAAACATCATTCATTTCTTTCCACAAGGGGTCAACCCCCAACCAATTCGTACCAAAATCAATCCCATTCAAGATATCTCTCGAAAATACATACTTACAAACTTTAAACCCTATTTCTCCAAAATTGCGAGCTTTATCGTAAAGACAAGATTTATTTCCTCCCCCAGGGGGTCAACACCCCAACCAATTCGATTCAAAAACAATCCCATCCAAAATATCATACGAAACTACCTATTTATAAACTCTCAACCCTATTGCTACAAAATTGCGCCATTTATCCTGTAAACAAGATTTATTTCGCCTCTAGGAGGGTCAACCCCCAACCAATTCGAACCAAAAACAATCCAATTCAAGATATCATACGAAGCTACCTATTTACAAACTCTCAACTCTATTGCTACAAAATTGCGCCATTTATCCTGTAAACAAGATTTATATCAACCTCAGGGGGGTCAACCCCTAACCAATTCGAACCAAAACCAATCCCATGCAATATATCATTCGAAACTACCTATTTAAAAACTCTCATACTTATTGCTACAAAATTGCGCCATTTATCCTGTAATCAAGATTTATTTCCCCCCTAGGGCGGTCAACCCCCAGCCCATTCGAACCAAAAACAATCCCATCGAAGATATCATACGAAACTACCTATTTACAAATTTTAAACCCTATTGCTTCAAAATTGCGTTACGCTGTTTATCCTGTTAACAACGTTTATCGTGTTAACAACGCTAAAATACATAAGCTTATACTTACATACATATGAACATATATATATATATATATATATATATATATATATATATATATATATATATATATATATATATATATATATATATATATATATATATATATATATATATATATATATATATATATATATATATATATATATATATATATATATGTAGAATGCTAGGGACATTTAACTCTTATTCGTACGATGCTGATATTTTCAATGTTCAACTCCATCAATTCAAAAAATTCTTGAGAATTAAATTAGGTATCTAACTCTTGTGGAGCTGCTGGTCATTTTGTGAATTATGTTGCATTAATTTTATTTTTATTTTTATTTCTACTTCCAAAAGAGTTAGTTAATTTTTTATTTTAATATAGTTTTGTATGGTATGTATTGTCAAACTGTGAATGCTGTATTGGGTATTATTTTCACCTGTTTGTATTCCTATTGTCTTAAATAAATAAATAAATATATATATATATATATATATATATATATATATATATATATATATAGATATATATATATATATATATATATATATATATATATATATATATATATATATATATATATATATATATATATATATATATATATATATATATATATATATATATATATATATATATATATATTTGAAGTAAGATCACAGTCGTACTAATTTGTATTTAGAAGGTAAGGGAAATCGACTGAAAGTTGAATATTAATCTCTTTATTCTATGCCAAGCTTTCGAAACACATTTGTTTCTTCCTCAGGGCTACTACAAAAACAGTTCACAATTAGAATTGGTTTTTTGAAAAAGTAAGAATTGAACTTACGGAAAAGTGAGATCAACAAAATTTTTCTATTACAGTGAAAATGATCATCGAATTAGCTGAACTAAAATTATACGCAATATCACATCCACAAATTTTTCTCATAAAAATAGAATGACAATTGACATCAATTAATCGGTTAAACATATGACGGAAAATTCTATGATGAAATTACACAGATATCATAGGCTGGCTAACTTGGTTCTTTTTCTTAGCGGTTGACAATAGGAAAGTATATATGTTGCTTAAATTCTGCACATCGGATTTCTTGTTGATGCTGTTATGTTCACGTTGTATGTGTATCATCTCCATTTTCAATCTTTTATTATAACTAGATGTTTCATCTAAAATCTCTACACTATCTAAATTTATCTGGTGTTTTTGTTCAGCTGAATGAGTGAGTATGCTTGAACGTATGAACAAGTTGTTAACGTATGGAGCAATAAACGGAATTGGTCTAAATAGTTTTCATTATTTGTGTAAATCAACCACTGTATTTAACATTTGCCCCGGGTTTTAACAAAAAACAATCCCATCCAAGATATCATACGAAACTACCTATTCACAAACTCTCAACTCTATTGCTACAAAATTGCGCCATTTATCCTGGAAACAAGATTTATATCACCCTCAGGGGGGTCAACCCCCTAACCAATTTGAACCAAAACCAATCCCATACAATATATCATTCGAAACAACCTATTTACAAACTCTCCTACTTATTGCTACAAAATTGCGTCATTTATCCTGTAATCAAGATTTATTTCCCCCCAAGGGGGGTCAACCCCCCATCCAATTCGAACCAAAAACAATCCCATCCAAGATATCATACGAAACTACCTATTAACAAACTCTCAACCCTATTGCTACAAAATTGCGCCATTTATCCTGTAAACAAAATTTTTTTCTCTCCTAAGAGGGTCAACCCCCCCAACCAATTCAAACCAAAAACAATCCCATCCAAGATATCATGCGAAACTACTCATTTACAAATTTTAAACCCTATTGCTTCAAAATTGCGTTGCGCTCTTTATCGTGTTAACAACGCTAAAATACATAAGCTTATACATACATACATATGAACACATATATATATATATATATATATATATATATATATATATATATAAATATATATATATATATATATATATATATATATATATATCTCTATATATATATATATATATATATATACAGTGCTTTCATGATGAAAGGAACAAATTCATTAAAAAATTAGGTTTCTATTTCATGTTAAAATCCTCGGACAGGTCGATTAGTATTTTTATTTGGGCATTTTACGCAATAAAAATTTTGTATACAGGGTGTCTCATTCAAGAGCTATGGCTTTGTCATTAGTTTTTTTAAAGGTAATACCCTGTATATTATTTCACTTTACAATTCTACGATAAATTCTTATCACTTTTTGTGAACATACCATATGCCTCAACTCGATGGATTGCCAGAAACGGAGATAGTGGGTAATGAGAGGTACGATATGAAAACACACAAATGTAATTACTAATTTAATTTTTACATATGTTCAATCTGTTGTCCGTTTACTTCGAGACATTTTTGAAGTCGATTCAATGTTTCCCGTTGCACATTTTCAATTACTTCTGGACTGATAAGTCTTATTTCCTGCCTGATTCTCTCTTTTAGATCATCAATATTATTTGGTCTATTCAAATAAACTTTAGACTTCAAATAACCCCATAAGAAAAAATCCAATGGGGTTATGTCCGGTGATCTTGGCGGCCACTCAATCGGACCTCTCCGTCCTATCCATCTGTTGGGAAAAAGTTGCATCAAGAAATTGTCGAACAGCGATTGAATAGTGAGGAGGTGCCCCATCTTGTTGAAACCATATCTCGTTATTAGGTATGTCAGGATCTTGTGGGTTAGGAAACAAAACAGCTAAAGCCGGAATGAGTTCGAACTGGAGAAAGTTCAAGTAGTCCTCTCCGTTTAGTGTTCCTTCAAAAAAATAGGGACCAACTATACGATTTCGAACAATCGCTGCCCATGTATTAATTTTTTGAGGCCGCTGTGTGTGGCATTCTTGCATCCAATGAGGATTCTCGGTCGCCCAATACTTACAGGTTTGTCTGTTGACGTGGCCATTTAAAGTAAAGGTGGCTTCATCAGAAAAAATTATGTTTGTAATGAAATTTAGATGTTGATTATGAATTTCAAGAATCTGCTCACAAAACTGTACTCTGCGGTCAAAATCGTCTTCTAATAATTCATGTACCAGCTTAATTTTATAGGGATGATACTTATTTACCTTAAGTATTTCATGCACGGACCCTACTGATAAATTGAAATTATTGGAAATTGTAGTAATGGATGTATGAGGGTTATCTTGGGTTTCTAGTAGAACGTTCAGCACTGTTTCTTCAGATACTCTCGGTGGTCTTCCTTTAGGTAAATCTCTAACGTGGCCGTATCTCCTGAATTTTGATTCAATTTTGCTGACTGTCGATCTAGTAATTGGCGGACGATCAGGATGATTTTCATTGAATAGATTGCAGACTTCTTCTTGTGAACGCACCCTATCTCCAAAACCAATCATTATTAGTACTTCAATACGTTCTCTCTCAAGTAATTGCATTTTCTTAAACAATGAAGTAGTGTAGTGCCTGGAGCGTTAAAAACGTGAAAACTGCGGACTATACAGCACCAGTGAATGAATTCAGATGGTACATGTGAAATTTCATTCTTCAGATTTAATGACAATGTTTACCTAAATTTTTTTTTGTACTTTTAATCCACATTTTAAATCTCCAGGTGCTCCACTATCTCCGTTATAATCTGGGAATCCATCAAGTTGAGGCATATGGTATGTTCACAAAAAGTGATTAGGGTATTACCTTTAAAAAAACTAATGACAAAGCCATAGCTCTTGAATGAGACACCCTGTATACAAAATTTTTATTGCGAAAATTGCCCAAATAAAAATACTAATCGACCTGTCCGAGGATTTTAACATGAAATAGAAACCTAATTTTTTAATGAATTTGTTCCTTTCATCATGAAAGCACTGTATATATATATATATATATATATATATATATATATATATATATATATATATATATAGAGAGAGAGAGAGAGAGAGAGAGAGAGATATGAAATTAAGTCTTTGGTGCCAACAAGCATCATAAAAAGTCATGAAAACTATCTTGGTCCTAGGTCCAACTTTGCTAATCGCACCCATTTTAATAAGCAGGTTATCAAAGTGAAAAGCTGCTAAAATCACTAGCTTTTAAAATTTTGAATTCACTTGTACCTATTAATATTTGATTTAATGCAAATAATTGACACACCTTTTTCCTTTAAATTTTCAGAAAATTTTTATATCAATTAAAAACATAATTGACTATTTCACTCATTCCATTTTTAGTGAGGAAGTTTCCTCCATAGCAACTCTCGTTTCACAGCGATAAAACATGCAAGCCGGCAAACAAGTGATTATTTCATCGATTAGATAACTCATGTATGAATAAGCCAATAGAATCCGTGAATTTTGCATAACTACTGCGTATTGATAAGTGAATATACCCTTGACGGCGTAATATAATCGTTTTGGTGTTTCGCCTCGTGTCAAATGGTGAATGTTTTCATATTGACGATGTTTTGACGTTTGTCAAAAAAAATTAATATTTTTTATTCGTTATATAATCGTAACGAATACCACTCGAGCAATCGAAAATAATCGTTATACTAACCTCGTCTTTCGTCGTATTTTCTCAAAACACCACCCGAGCTGCGCTCTCGTGGATGTTTCGCAAAAGACGTCTTGTGACTCGGAAGTATAATCGATTATTTTCGATGCTCTTGTGATATTATAACTGATAATATTTTGACATTTCTCACATTCATAAGTTATTTTCTTGACTTTCTCAAATGTGACCATATAACTGTTAGACATATTTTCTGGTGAAATAGTCATGTCGAATACCACTCGAGAACGATATTAAATTTAAGCAGGTAAAATTTCTCTCTTGTAACAATCAAGTTTGTTGCTTAGACAATTTCGCCCATGACATTTTTTCTAAAATTTGATACAAATTGCCATTCGCGAAATTGCCTAAGCAACAAACTTTCATATTAGAATCAAGAATTTTTGGCGGCAAAATTTCATCTCTGGTGGTATTATATATGATAAATTAACTCCTATATAAAATGTACTATTTAACGATGACATTTTTGTCAATTTGACAGCGATAAAAAAGGTGCATCCTTTTTTATCATATATAATACCACTAGAGATGAAATTTTTCCGGCAAAATTTCTCGATTGTAATATGAAAGTTTGTTGCTTAGGCGATTTCGCGAATGACATTTGTATCAAAATCACGAGCCATCAGGCGAGTGATTTTGGAAAAAATGTCATGAGCGAAATTGTCCAAGCAACAAACTTGAATGTTACAAGAGAGAAATTTTACCTGCTTAAATTTCATCTCGAGTGGTATTCGACATGACTATTTCACGAGAAAATATGTCTAACAGTAATATGGTCACATTTCAGAAAGTCAAGGAAATAACGATTCATGTGAGAAATGTCAAAATATCATCGCTGAAATACTAACATAGTAAGTTTTGCCGGCTTGCATGTTTTATCGCTGTGAAACGAGAGTAGCTATGGAAACTAAAAATGGAATGAGTGAAATAGTCACCGATAAAAACGCCTGTTCCTCATAACTAGGCTACATCTAGTAGCCGTGAATGTAACTTTAATATTTATTCTGTCAGTGGTACTTATTTAACTTTCTTGATATAAAAACCTGAAAGATGAGTCGTTTTAGTGAAGTTTAGTAAATTACGACGAGTTCATCCATATATTCTGCGTTAATTTATCTTGCCAAAAAACACTCGAGCTTTTCTTTTATCAGATAAATTTCTCTTCAACTCAAAGTTTTGCCTATCACAAAATTTACTCGAAAAACTGACATTAGATAAAATCGCTCCACCTTCGGTGTCGCGATTTTATCATATCAGTTTGTTTTTCTCGTAAAATTTATGATTGACAAAACTGTTTCGTTACAAAGAGAAATTTATCCGATAAAAAAAGCTCTTTTGTTTTTACTGTTGATAAAATACTTACTTCAAGATTTTAACAAATGCATTGAAATGGCCATTGTATATTTTCAAAACAGTCAGTTTCTTATAACACGAGGAGAAATGAACTATAAATTCTATTAAGTCTCTGCTTAACTTTGCGTCACTCAATCTGAAGGTTTTGAATATAGTGACGTAGAGTTGAACAGAGACTTAATAGAGTTAACTTTAAATGAAAATGTTCAAATGTTTTTTCATTGAAATCAATTATAGAATCACTAATTTTTTTGTATAATACACAATGTGCTCACCAAAGGTATACATGTTTGCTCGCTTCAATTTTTTAATTTAAAAGCCTGGCAACTCTGTACTACTGTATTTGCAATAAAATTGCCCTAATTTTAATATATATTTTAACTGGTAATTAGATGAGCGGAATTACTCAAAGCAACTAACCGGTTTATACACGGCAATCAGGTAATAGGGAGCAGAAAAAGGTAGGCAACCTAGCTGATGCACATTTTGTATATTATATGCTTCTCTTTGGAGTTAAGTTCGTTTGGCAAGGACTTCAGTGAATTCTGAAAAATTATTACTTTCTGTAATTTTAATTAATTATAGCCAACAACATTTTTTTATGGCAATCCTCTTGGTGTGTGCGCAGAAACATATTTTATTTGATAAAATATAATTTTTATCCGGTAAGCAGAATAGTGAAAGTCGATCTTACAAGGGATCCTCTTCTATGTTTGTTTATTGGAATCATTGAAGCAACGCCTGAAAGTGCCTTGTCTGATATGTGTATGTTAATCGATTTGTAGTTTTCAATATTGGTGAAAATATTATGGATGCATGTTTTAGAAAATTGTGTTACTCTAATATAATTTCTTAGAGAAGCCGTTATGTCGAACGATTCCCACATAGACAAGAACTGTGCTGTCACCTTGTTTCTGGATTTTAGTTCAATATTAAAATCGACTGCAAAGAGGATTGGACACCGCTCTTGTATAAAAAAAATAGAATGTTCAATGAGATAGCAAAAAACCTTTTCAATAGTTACCTCTACTGCTGCGCATTCTGCTACAGTTGATACAGGGTGCACGACAATGTCATCACGGCACACTCTATATTTGTTCTAACAAATACCGCACTACCGCCCTGTTATCTACAGAAACTACTAGCGACTTTGTTATTATAATATACATATATATATATATATATATATATATATATATATATATATATATATATATATATATATATATATATATATATATATATATATATATATATATATATATATATATATATATATATATATATATATATATATATATATATATATATATATATATATATATTTATTAATATATTTATATATATATATATATATATATATATATAAAAAAATATATATATATATATATATATATAAATATATATATAAAAATATATATATATATATATATATATATATATATACAGTGAGAATTATTTCAAGGTATACATAGAAAAACCATTGCCATTAGATCTAATGAAAAATGTTTGCGCCATTTGAAGGTATACATAGGAAATATAGCATATCAAGTTGTTGCTATGGTAATATGATGATTTTTAAACCTGACAACTTGAAATACTTCAGACGTGATTGTTGATAACTTTCATAAATGTACATTTACACACTACAAGAAAAGATTCACCCTTACGATTGGTACTACAATGGCTTTAGTTTAAGGAAAATGAGAGATCATTTTAGTGTTGAATATCCTGAGAGACCGGTTTCGTCCATAAGAACAATATCAAAGATAACAGCGAAATTTAAGAACACAGGCTGTTTGCAAACATCCCATCAGAGATCCGGAGTTAGAGCACCATACAAAATCAATGAAAATAAGAGAATATATGTAATAAATAGTGTTGTCGAGAAGAGCAGTATAAATTCAAGTATCAGTAAAATCAGTAGCCGCTGCCCATTCCATTTCACAAAGTTCGGTGATGCGAATTCTATGCAAAGAAAAATTTAGATCATACAAGTACCAAAATTACCAAGAATTAAAAGTAGGTGACCCTTCTTTATTTAGAATGTTTTTTGTTAAGAGCTACTGCTCCTGAATTTATACTGCTGTTCTCAACTACACTAGTTACCACATCTATTGTCTTATTTTCATTGATTTTGTATGGTGCTCTAACTCCAAATCTTGGATGAGATGTTTGCAAACAGAAAATGTTCTCAAATTTTGCTGCTATCTTTGATAAATAAAAGTGTTTTTCTTCGTTTCAGTCTTTATTTTCCTTTCATTGCTGTTAAGCTAACTCCTATATGTCATGACTTACTCTTACATAGTTAAAAAGATTAACTACTTCCTTGAAAGCCAAAGCAATTATGACAACTACGACGTATCAATAATATCGCTAAGCAACGATAAGTTATCTGTATTGTTGTTTTCCCTATGTATACCTTGAAATGATTCTCACGGTATATATATATATATATATATATATATATATATATATATATATATATATATATATATATATATATATATATATATATATATATATATATATATATATATATATATATATATATTTATTCGAATTGTTGTTGCCTGTGAACTATTTCTAATCTCTTGATAATTATTAGCAATAACAGGCTTGTTGAATCTTAAAAAACTTGATTTTATTGAAAAGTTGACGTTTCGCCACGACATTCGTGGCTTTATCAAAACTTTTGAGAAAAAATTGAAATTTCTTTGACATTTATTGATTTGAAAAATTTCTATAGAAACAGACTACTGTTTCACTAAAAATTTTTTCGGCTGTGGCCGTTCTTTGCTATTTATTACGTGCTATTCAGTCCAATATTAACATTCAAATTTGTTATTATTAGATGGTAAGGGAAACCACAGAAACCTTTACCCACGTAATGTTCGAAATAGGTCCAAATTATTTTGATTTTGAAGAGTCAAAGAATAATAATAATAGGGTACTATTTATCTTTTTTTCAAAAATTTCTCATTGCGGCTGTGGCCGTCTTCAGTTATTAATTACGTGCTATTCAGTCGAATATCAACAGACAGGTCCGTTGATATTAGATGGGAAGGGAACCACAGAAACCTTCACCCACGTAATGTACAAAATAGGTTTAAAATATTTGATTGTTGTCTTTAAAAAGACATTACTTGTGATTTTGGAGATCACATGTTCTAAACTATATTTTCTTTCCAGAAAAATTGAAAATTCTAGATGTTTAGATTTTGTCTAAGAAGATGAGTTGTTGTGGTTAGAATTTGTTTGTTGAATTAAATCTGCGTATATTGAACTTAAATGTTTGATATCTGTTCTATCATTTACGACTTCATTTAAATTTTTTTGAATATGTAACATTTCTAAAATTTCTCTGCGTTTTTGATCTTTTTCTATTTCTAAAATTTTTGTGCTATTAAAGTTGAAAGTATGATTCTCATTGTTTTTATGTTTTATTAGTGCTGTGGTTTGTGTTCTGGTATATTTGTGTGCTTTTTAATCTTTCTTCTAAATTTTGAAAAGTTTGTCCTATATATGATTTATTACAATTATTACAGGGTATACTATAAACAACATGAGATTTTTGCAGAAGAGGTGTTTTACTTTTTAATTTAGAATATATTTGTTTAATTTGATTTTGTGCGGTATGGGCTACTTTAATATCGTGTGGATTTAAAATTTGTGAAATTTTATTACTTAAATGAGGAATATATGGAAGAGGAATATATTTTTTGTTTATATTTTCTTTTTTTGATGTTTCTAATGTGTTGTACAGTTTATGAATTCTATTTTTAGTGATTTTCTGTATAAGTTTTATTGGATAATCGTTTTTATGAGTAATTTATGGACATCTTGTAATGTTTCATGTCTGTGTGTAGGTGAAGTAAGTTTAAGTGCTTTGTCTATATATCCGATTATTAAACTCTTTTTTTGTGACAAATGATGTGTACTGTTGTAGTTCAATGTTCTTTGTGAAAAAATTTCTTTCCTATGCCATTTTGTGATAATTTCATTGTTTTTGTGCATGAGAGTAATATCAAGAAAATTTAATGTATTGTTCGTTTCGTTTTTCTAGAGTAAATTGTAATTTTCTATTAAAGTCGTTGAATTTTTTGAGAATATCATCAATAAAATCTTCTGATGTTATTATAAGGCAATCATCAACATACCTTTTGAAAGTTATAATTTGTTCATTCAAATTATTTAATACATTTTCTTCTAAATATTCTAAAACTAATTGAGCTATAACACTGGAAATAGGACTTCCCATTGCTACACCATCAATTTGTTGGTAAAAGTTATTTTCATATTGAAAATAGTTTGTACCAAGAGCAAATTGAATTGCTTCTATAAAATCGGTTTTAGGAATATTTGTATAATTTTTGATAATATCCCATTTGTCATTAATTATTATTGGAACCAAAGAATTTGGAATATTGGTATAAAGAGAAACAACATCTAATGAGAAAAATTTGTAATTGTTAGGTATTTTCAAAGATTTAAGATGGTCTACTAGATCGAGAGAATTTTTGATATAATAAGGATTTTGATTTACTATATTTTTCAATATTGAAGAAAGAAATTTAGAGAGATTATATAGAGGTGATTGAATATAAGAGACGATAGGTCTTAATGGTATGTTTTCTTTATGTATTTTAGGAAGACCATAAAATTTAGGTGGAAGGCTGTTGTGTCGAATTAATTCTTTTGATTTTTGTGGGGAAATGAAATTTTTCATCAAATCTAATCCACAACTAACAATAACTAAATCAGACAAAGGAAACAAAACAGTTATACTAGAAACAAATACATACAAACAAAAAATTTCTGCAATGCTTAGTGATTCTTCTACATATAAACAAATTAAAAAAGATTTAACTAAGACTCTGCAAAATGAAAGTAACAAATTGTTTAAAACATGGCAACAAAAAAATTTCATTTCCCCACAAAAATCAAAAGAATTAATTCGACACAACAGCCTTCCACCTAAATTTTATGGTCTTCCTAAAATACATAAAGAAAACATACCATTAAGACCTATCGTCTCTTATATTCAATCACCTCTATATAATCTCTCTAAATTTCTTTCTTCAATATTGAAAAATATAGTAAATCAAAATCCTTATTATATCAAAAATTCTCTCGATCTAGTAGACCATCTTAAATCTTTGAAAATACCTAACAATTACAAATTTTTCTCATTAGATGTTGTTTCTCTTTATACCAATATTCCAAATTCTTTGGTTCCAATAATAATTAATGACAAATGGGATATTATCAAAAATTATACAAATATTCCTAAAACCGATTTTATAGAAGCAATTCAATTTGCTCTTGGTACAAACTATTTTCAATATGAAAATAACTTTTACCAACAAATTGATAGTGTAGCAATGGGTCTACTATTTCCAGTGTTATAGCTCAATTAGTTTTAGAATATTTAGAAGAAAATGTATTAAATAATTTGAATGAACAAATTATAACTTTCAAAAGGTATGTTGATGATTGCCTTATAATAACATCAGAAGATTTTATTGATGATATTCTCAAAAAATTCAACGACTTTAATAGAAAATTACAATTTACTCTAGAAAAAGAAACGAACAATACATTAAATTTTCTTGATATTACTCTCATGCACCAAAACAATGAAATTATCACAAAATGGCATAGGAAAGAAATTTTTTCACAAAGAACATTGAACTACAACAGTACACATCATTTGTCACAAAAAAAGAGTTTAATAATCGGATATATAGACAAAGCACTTAAACTTACTTCACCTACACACAGACATGAAACATTACAAGATGTCCATAAATTACTCATAAAAAACGATTATCCAATAAAACTTATACAGAAAATCACTAAAAATAGAATTCATAAACTGTACAACACATTAGAAACATCAAAAAAGAAAATATAAACAAAAAATATATTCCTCTTCCATATATTCCTCATTTAAGTAATAAAATTTCACAAATTTTAAATCCACACGATATTAAAGTAGCCCATACCGCACAGAATCAAATTAAACAAATATATTCTAAATTAAAAAGTAAAACACCTCTTCTGCAAAAATCTCATGTTGTTTATAGTATACCCTGTAATAATTGTAATAAATCATATATAGGACAAACTTTTCAAAATTTAGAAGAAAGATTAAAAGCACACAAATATACCAGAACACAAACCACAGCACTAATAAAACATAAAAACAATGAGAATCATACTTTCAACTTTAATAGCACAAAAATTTTAGAAATAGAAAAAGATCAAAAACGCAGAGAAATTTTAGAAATGTTACATATTCAAAAAAATTTAAATGAAGTCGTAAATGATAGAACAGATATCAAACATTTAAGTTCAATATACGCAGATTTAATTCAACAAACAAATTCTAACCACAACAACTCATCTTCTTAGACAAAATCTAAACATCTAGAATTTTTCAATTTTTCTGGAAAGAAAATATAGTTTAGAACATGTGATCTCCAAAATCACAAGTAATGTCTTTTTAAAGACAACAATCAAATATTTTAAACCTATTTTGTACATTACGTGGGTGAAGGTTTCTGTGGTTCCCTTCCCATCTAATATCAACGGACCTGTCTGTTGATATTCGACTGAATAGCACGTAATTAATAACTGAAGACGGCCACAGCCGCAATGAGAAATTTTTGAAAAAAAGATAAATAGTACCCTATTATTATTATTCTTTGACTCTTCAAAATCAAAAATAATTTGGACCTATTTCGAACATTACGTGGGTAAAGGTTTCTGTGGTTTCCCCTTACCATCTAATAATAACAAATTTGAATGTTAATATTGGACTGAATAGCACGTAATAAATAGCAAAGAACGGCCACAGCCGAAAAAAATTTTTAGTGAAACAGTAGTCTGTTTCTATAGAAATTTTTCAAATCAATAAATGTCAAAGAAATTTCAATTTTTTCTCAAAAGTTTTTGATAAAGCCACGAAATTCGTGGAGAAACGTAAAATTTATAATAAAATCAAGTTTTTTAAGATTCAACAAGCCTTTTATTGCTAATAATTATCAAGAGATTATATATATATATATATATATATATATATATATATATATATATATATATATATATATATGTGTGTATATATATAATCTCTTGATAATTATTAGCAATAACAGGCTTGTTGAATCTCAAAAAACTCGATTTTGTTAACAAGTTTTTAATAAAATCGAGGTTTTTGAGATTCAACAAGCCTGTTATTGCTAATAATTATCAAGCGATTAGAAATAGTTCACAGGCAACAACATTTCGAATAAATAAATATATATATATATATATATATATATATATATATATATATATATATATATATATATATATATGTACAGGGCGCTCCAACGAAAACTTGACCCCACCTGTAAGTCAGAAACGGACGTGTGATCGAAAATTTCCAAGAACACGTCAATTTTTATTTCCAGGGGGACTAATTCTAATATGGAAATCATACCCGAAACTTCACCCCCTTGCGGTCAGCAATTATCCCCCATATTTTTTTCAATGGCATGGGGGTTCAAGTGATATATCATTTGAAAGGTATTTTGTCCCTCTATCACCTCTGTGTTTTTTCTCGGAATTGGTTTATTTGTTATTCAGAAATTAAATGTTGAACGTTTCATTTAAGAAAAAACAGAAAATACGCTGTCGTTTATTTTACTGAGGAAATTAACAACAAATAGTATCAATGGAAACAACTCTACGAAGCCTACAAATATAGAAGAGCTGCGACAGAGAATTGTTCGGGAATGCCGATTGCTGACTCCGGAAATCTTTTATAATGTAAGGAGCGCTTTCGAAAGTAGACTGTATTATTGTATGGAAGTAAGTGGGGGTCGTTTTGAACAATTTATCCGTTGATTTTGTTTCCATTGATAACATTTTTTGTTGATTTCCTCAATAAGATAAACGACAGGGAATTTTCTGTTTTTCTTAAATAAAACGTTCCACATTTGATTTCTCAATAACGAATAAACCAATTTAGAAAAAAAACAGAGGTAATAGAAGGACAAAAGGCCTTTCAAATGATGTATCAATCGACCCCCCATGCCATTCAAAAAAATATGGGGGGTAGTTGCTGACCGCAAGGGGGTGAAGTTTCGGGTATGATTTTCATATCAGAATTAGTCTCCCTAGAAATAAAAATTGATGTGTTCTTTGAAATGTTCGATTACACGTCCGTTTCTGACTTACGGGGGGGGTCAAGTTTCGTTGGAACGCCCTGTATATATATATATATATATATATATATATATATATGTGTGTGTGTGTGTGTGTGTGTGTGGGGTGTGTAAATATAACTGAAATTAAACTCTCGCACATACATCGTAAATAATGATAATTAAATAAAAACACTATGAACAATCAGATAGATTACTAATTCAATTCAGTTCACTGAAGCAACGTTTCTTAAACTTTATAGATATTCAGATGTCTGGGAATGAGAACATCCGAATATTCGATATTCATAAAAATCAAACATGGACTGATACCCTGATTCATAATAATGCTAACATTACAACATACAAGTGAGTGCTTTCCACTCTCTTTACTACACAATAAATTCAATATTCCTCTAACTGTTGAGAATTTCAACAAATAAGTTAGGTAGTACATTAAAATCATTAGCTTTAAATAGCAAATATGCAGAAAGTCTGATAGATCCACTTATAAGGGAAAAACAACAGAAGAATTCATTGATTTCAATCTACCTCTCGCCTACTATGAAAAATAAACAAAAATATCATTCAAACAGCTATGTCCCTAAAATAAGCAGCAAAATTTGCAATAAAATAATTTTTAAAAACGCATATGCAGCTGAGCTCTATCACTGAGGTTGTATTTTCCTGTCATTTTAATATTTTTTTTGCATGCGAATTCTCAACTACTTATGTCATTTTGGAGGCGCTGAAGAGTTGCACAAATCTTGAATACCTTCAAAAACTCATACATCAAAATTTAAATACTCTCCCTACTATCAACCGCATCTACACATTTTCAGCCTTGTAACTGAATTTGGAGTTGCTGAGAAGTACGCCATCCTGAAAAATCCTTTAAATGGTGATGGCTTAGGAAAATAGTTGAAATAATTTCCGAGTATAATACTTCCCAAACATCAACTCAACCCACTCCAGAAATAAATGTCAACCATCGAAATACCTTGCCAAAAGTTTGAAGATGCCTAAACTTTGGCTGAATTTAACCTAACTCTTATATTTTTCTTGTGCATCACGAAAAACCCGAGATACATTTCAGCACATTTGGTCTGTTGGGGGCAGCTGTATGTTAAAATGTACCGGGAAAAATAATATATTTCAACCATTTAGCTCAAACTGAAAGAGCTGTGAACGTTCGCAAGCCCTCAAACACCATAAAAAAATAATAAAGTTTATACCGCCAGAAGTCACTTCTTTAGCATAAACTCAATTTAGGTACAAATATCTAATCCCCTTAATATAATTCATTTTGGTAGTGAGAAAATCCTCTAGAACCGCGTTTTTTAGTCCTTGGACGATTAATTTCGTATATGTTTTAGATATATATATTTCCGCTCATGTACCTCTCCAATTTTGACCTCTTCAAACTTTACATACAACATTAATTTTCACCCTTCTATCAACAACCCATATTTTTCAATAGTCATTTTAATATTAAATGTTTAAACAACGTTTGCCGGGTCAGATAGATTGATAGATAGATAGTTAGATAGAAATATGGATAGATAGATTAATTGAAAGATAGATACTAGATAGATAGATAGATAGGTAGATATACATCGGCAGATAGATGAATAGATAGAGAGATAGATAGATAAAAATAGTTTATATAGCAGAACGTTTGCCCAGTCAGATAAATTGATAGTTGGATATGCAGATAGATAGTTAGATAGATAGATAGAAAGATAGATAGATAGTTAGATAGATAGAAAGATAGATATATAACTATCCAGATAGATAGATATATAGTTAGATAGGTAGATATACATCAGCAGATAGATGAATAGATAAAAATAATTTATATGGCAGAAAAACGTTTGCCGGGTCAGCTAGTATATATATATATATATATATATATATATATATATATATATATATATACTATATATATATATATATATATATATATATATATATATATATATATATATATATATATATATATATTTATATATATATATATATATATAAATATATATAAAAATATATATATATATAAAAATATATATATATATATATATATATATATATATTCAATTAAGTAAGTAACTGCCGATAGTTTTATAATTATATCTGGTTATTAGGCAAGGAGTTATGATCTAAACAACCAAATTTGTCTCAGTCGACGTTTCGAGTCTTTATTGAGTCTTCCTCAGGACATCTACGATTTAAAAATAATGTTAAAGAAAGTAACACCGAAACAGTTCGTATTATATATAAAAAACAACAAAATTAGATGTATACAACAGTTTCTTTGAACTCCAGTTCCATGAGCTGCAATTTACAAGGAATATACAACAAAAACTCCTTTGAAACCGAAAACATGTTAAAATAACGTGAATAAAGCTAGAATACAGAAATAAAGGGGCTCGAAATATAAACTAAATGGTATAAAAATCTGACTGAAAGTCAAAAACAAATGCTAAAATTTAATCAAGTACTTCCAAACAGTTAGGTTGTAAGGCCCATAACATGACACAACTCTACAACAGCTAATTGTTTTTGGAGTAAAATTTCTATTAATTTAATAATTTTTAAGCGAGTAGCCAAACATAACCTGACGAAAAACAATAACAAACCCAGATTACTGTCAAGCGAAATTGTATTATCAGTAACCTGCGCATGTGGACAATTTCATAGAAAGGAATATAACGATACTGTGAAGAAAGTATAGCTAATTTTTGAACATGAGAAAATATGATACTAAATATTAAATAGCATTCAGGGAGGATTTATCTAAACTTAAAACATATTTATATATGCCACTAAGATTACCAATATCGTCTCTAAAATTAATCCTCTCACGTAAACCACATATGAAACACATCTCCATGAAAACTCTCTTCTTGTAATTCACCTCTGTCTGTGTAATGATATCCGCTGTTTTAATGATTTTTGTCCCACATAGTTTTAATGAAGTTTGTCCCACATAGGAAGCCCCACAACTACAATTGAACTTATAAATTATATTGGTCCTACAAAGGTCGTCATCTCTATCCTTTACTTGAGAAAACAGATTCCTATTTGTCAGAATATTACAAATAGCAACTCTCAGATTCGGGACCGCGCAAATGATCTTTCTTAGTTCGAAAGTAAGAGAACCAACAAAAGGCAAAGTCACAAAACGAAACTCCGTCACCGCGTCTGATGGCCCTGTGTTTGATTGAACACCTGAAGAATGTGAAATCTAACAGATTTTCGATGCCCGAAATGGGCAGAAAAATCTATCTATTTGTAATATTCTGAAAAATAGGAATCTGTTTTCTCAAGTAAAGGATAGAGATGACGACCTTTGTTGGACCAATATAATTTATAAGTTCAATTGTAGTTGTGCGGCTTCCTATGTGGGATAAACTTCGTAATCATTAAAACAACGGATATCATTACACGAAAGTGACATTAAACTAAGACCGAATAGATGTGCTTTAGCTAGTCATGTGAATCAAACTGGACACAATATCAATTTCAGTGAGCGAAAAATTTTAATGACAGAGGTGAATTACAAGAAGACAGTTTTCATGGAGATGTGTTTCATATGTGATTTACGTGAAAGGATTAATTTTAGAGACGATATTGGTAATCTTAGTGGCATATATAAATATGTTTTAAGTTTAGATAAATCCTCCCTGAATGCTATTTAATATTTAGTATCATATTTTCTCATGTTCAAAAATTAGCTATACTTTCTTCATAGTATCGTTATATTCCTTTCTATGAAATTGTCCACATGCGCAGGTTACTGATAATACAATGTTGCTTGACAGTAATCTGGGTTTGTTATTGTTTTTCGTCAGGTTATGTTTGGCTACTCGCTTAAAAATTATTAAATTAATAGAAATTTTACTCCAAAAACAATGAGCTGTTGTAGAGTTGTGTCATGTTATGGGCCTTACAACCCAACTGTTTGGAAGTACTTGATTAAATTTTAGCATTTGTTTTTGAGTTTCAGTTCAATTTTTATACCATTTAGTTGATATTTCGAGCCCCTTTATTTCTGTATTTTAGCTTTATTCACGTTATTTTAACATGTTTTCGGTTTTGAATGAGTTTTTGTTGTATATTCCTTGTGAATTGCAGCTCATGGAACTGGAGTTCAAAGAAACTGTTTTAAGGTGAGTTGGGGCAAGTGCACCTCCAAAATTGATTAGTGACACTTCGAATTTGATGGGAAAACCAGTCAACAAATTTTCTGAGTAGTCATTGAAATGTATAGCTTCAATAGTGCGAATGTCTAGGTAGTTTATCAAAATCTGAAATTTTTGTGATTTTTTCTATTTTATTGGGTTTAAATACGCACATGCCCCATCATTTGGGGCAAGTGCGTTATCAGATGTGATAGAGGTGTGTGATCGTATATTGAAATATTCCGGGGTAAGAGCATCTTATTGCAAATTTTTTTTCCCTCGATTTCACAGAAATGTAATATCACCATTCAGAAGTAATGAACTTTTTTCTCAGAAGAAACGAATTGGTCATATTATCAGAAAAATTTTATTTCATAGAAACAATAACGAATAGGTTCTAGAATGAAAATTTGATTGGTTTATTGAATATTGAACATATGGAACGAAATCTCGAAGCGTATTTCACCTCTGCGACGAATCTTCGGTATGGGTAGAAGTGAAACTATATCACTTTCCAAAACTACCGACGAATCTTCAACTGTAGGGAATGTGAATATGGACTTTTCCTTGAGAAAAGTATTTTTCCTTGTAAATTTCACAATAATAACATCATTGATGATATTGGCGATTTGGCCCACGTAATGCTTGATGCTTTTTTTCCCTGGAAATTTCACCAACACCCAATCATCAATATTCAGGTCACCAACAATTTTACCCAAGTTTTGCCAGTCATCCTCTTCACTTTGAATATCTTCGGCGATATCATTGCTGAATTCTTCTTCGCTTTCAGTCAATATTGCATTGTCTTCTTCTGATGATATATGACGACCATTCATCAGTTGCTTTTCTATTTCTATTCGTTTTCGGTTTGTTTATTTCATCTTTTTCAATTTTTTAAAGTTCTGAGAAGGAGTGCCTCAAATGAAATATCATTTGCATCGTTTGGCTTACTTCTAGAAGGTTCCACTGTTTTTTCAAATTCCGAAGAAGTACTTGCTATATGTCTCCAGAAGTAGGTACTTGCTTGGATGTCTCTATCACTATTTGTTGATGGACAGTTTGAACGATCAATTTCCATCTGTTTGTTTAGCGGATCTATATGCATTTGAATAGGAGGATCGACATTGTTTTGACCGGAGACATCTTGACGTACAGTAACAATATTTTGTGATGTTTTCCACCTTCTGAGAGCTTCCACACCATAGACTTCTTCTGGTATGACTTTATCATCAAATGGTGAAATCCCTCCCTTTTTGAACCCGCTTTTGATGATATCTGCACTTCTTTCTATCCAAACTTGACCTATCAATGAAGAAAATTGTTTCTAGGAATTTTCATTCCATGGTGCTCCCTTTGCCACTTTACTAATTAAGCATCTCAAGAAGATTTTAAGGAATGAAACACAGCTAGGTCAAGTGGTTGGAGTAAGTGAGAAGAGTGTGGAGGCAACTTTAATATAGTGTTCTGCTGTTCAATTGCTGATTGAATCACCCCAACAGTTATGTGGGTTAAATGTCCATCATGAATAAGAAAGATTGGTGGATTCGTACCAATATTTGGAATTAGGGTTCGCTTAAAATAATTTTCGAAAACCTCAGTTTCCATCCAACGCTTCTTTGTAGCTACGTACGCTGTTCCTGGATATTCTGATCCTTCTAATCCTACCCATTCATTCCTTTAAATACGATCAATGGGGGTAGTTTATTCCCAGAAGCATTACAAGCCATCAACACAGTAGTGTTTTCACGTCCCGGCCCGGTTGTTGTTCTTGTGGATGGAGCACCTATTTTCCCAACTACTTATTAGTCTTCGAGGGATCTGAAGAAAAACTAGATTCGTCTAAATTCCAAATCTGGCTCGGTTTGTCATTCAATCCTAAGTCATCCAAGTTTTTTTTTCAGTAGCTTGAAGTATTCTTGTATAATGAAAGGGTCTACGGATTTCTTCCGAGCCACTTCTACACTTTGAGGCTTCTTTATGGAAAGCCTATGTCTCTTTCTGAAATTGATAAACCAGTCTGAACCTGGCCTACCATTTCTGAATTGGGTATTTATTTTATTTTCCAACACAAATCTCTCAACTACTTCTGTACGAGACAGGCCAAAACCCTAGTTCTCCATACAGCAGAGGCCATCTGCTAATTGCTTTTCCAGTTCTATTGGAATGTCGGGTTTTCTACCAAAACTTGAACTTTTTTCCCCCCTTTTTCTTTTAACATGGTCCTTCAGTGTAGTCACTGGGATATCATGAAGTTCACTGGATCTCTTGAATGTTAATACTCCTGCTTTTATATCATTTACGGCTCGTTGTAGAGTCTCTTGTTTGTATTTTTTCGCGCGATCACTCTTTCTCTTATAATTTCGAACCATGTTTCGAAATCTTCCTACAATAAATAACATTTGTGAGTATTTTTATTTTATCACCAAATTGCTTACGAGATAAGGGGGAAAGTGCGCCTTCAGAACGCACTTGCCCCCCGAGGCTTTTTTTGTGGGGCAAGAGCGACCCTCACGCTAACAAAAAATTTAAGAGAAATATCTCAAAATACCAAAATTCGGTGATGGTTTGATTATATAAAAGAAGAATATCAAACATGCAAACTTGCCGAATACCCCAGCTGTAATTAATATATACATATATATATATATATATATATATATATATATATATATATATATATATATATATATATATATATATATATATATTGTTATATTCCTCTGGGAGGACCCTTGCCAAGAAAATAAGCATACTTGGGGATACCTATATTTTTAGTTTCGTTATTTTAATATTTTAGGATCTCTCATTCCTTGCCATGAACACATAGACTCGTACCTAACAATGAGAACAGGAACAAAATATCTTTGGTTGAAATTCATTTCACTTTTATTATGCAGTATTGCTTTTGATTTTTGGTCAAATCTTTCTTTTCCACTACATTTTGAGATTTTTTAATTTTTTGTATAATAACAACTACCAAGCACTCAATAACAATCTATTAACAAGATAATCGATGTCCTACTATAAATTATATTACTTTGTCATACGCAACAGTTTTCTTTCAAAATGGTATATAATAACATATGCTACATCAGTGGCGTAGATATAGGGGGGGGATCAATTGTGCAATTGAGTATTGTATAATTTCCGCCCTTCGAACAGGCCGACCAATCAGGAATGAACATAACTTTAACATTATAAAGTAACTAGTAGTTTTGAGCATATTTTATTCAATGTTGAATTAGTAAGTTCAATCGGTCACTATGAGCAAAAAAGTGTTTAAAAAGTTCAAAAGGCTCTAATGGAAATTTTTTTTTTCATTTCGAAAGGAAGAAGTCAACCAAAACCTCCAAGCACTTTTCTTTCTAAATTGTATATTATACTTACTATTAAACAAAATTGCTCGAGCTTTTGTTTAATGGTGTAGTATTTCATCTAAAGCAGTTTTGTTCAATAGTATCGGTAGTATAAAATTTAGAAAGAGAAGAAGTGCGATAAGGTTTTGGTTGACTTCTTCCTTCGTACATAAAGTTTTCCATTTCATCCATTTAAGCTCTTTCAAACACGTTTTTTGGTCCTAGTGACCGATTAAATTCCTGTTTACATTCGAGGAGCGTGACTTCTACTCATATAGGATTTTCAATCAATGTTTAATATTTCGACTATTTTTTAATGTAGGGTAGGTATCAAAATATGAGCTCTTTGAAAAATAGGGCAAAATTTTGGATGTGATTGTCAATTTAATTACTCCATAATATTTTGAAGTTAATAAAAATTGTCGAGTTAGTAAAAATTTTCTTGCGATGGCTGGACTTCTACATCATGAATCTTGGAGAAAGATTTACTAATCATGAGAATACAGTCTAGTGTACAAGTGCTTTTTTGTTCAACTTTTTTCATCTGTCTCGGAAAAATATGAGCAAATAGCATGTAGATAGTTTTTGAAAAAAAATAAGTTCCGTTCGGGAAAATTGTAAAAGTGATAACAATTTACTGAAAGAAAAAGAACAATTTGTTCTTTAAATATCTCAAAAACTAATAGATATTTTGATATCTAAATAAAGATGCAAAAAATTTTTAACTCCCGGAACTTGATGATAAATATTTATAATTTTCTCAGAGGGGTAAAAATACGGCCAAAAACAGTTAATCTGGCTTGCGAAAGTCACACCCATTTGGTACACTTCAACAATAAACATTATTTAACTATATCAAATATGGAAATTAAGGAATGAAAAACTTCAGGTTCTTACTGGATAAGTAAATGAACAATAATCCAGCGACAACAAATTTTTATCGCTATTTTTCGCGCATTGGTTATGCAATAGTTTTTTGCTGCTTGAACAAGAACATCGCAAGTGTGTTAACTGTTTAACTATAAATCTGATATTTTTCCTTTCTTGGAGCTAGTTTCGAACGATTTTCTAGTCTTTTACTAACAATTTACTTAGTTGCAAAATGAAACACTCTAATCATAACTTTTTTCCTGATTCTCTTATAAACAACGCATTTATTTATAACAATTTTTTAAACAATAGGAGATGAACATTGAAAACAACCATTTCCATGTAGCTTCCGATAATAAAAAACGAATCATTAAATTCATTCTGATTTCGCAAAACTACGTAAATTGTTAATAGAAAACTGAAAAATTTTAATTTTTTATTTTTTCAACAGGGATTTACTTTAATAGCTCCAAGAATGAAAAAATCTCTGATCTACACTTGAACAGTTATGACAATTTTCATGTTCAAGCACCAAAAAATTGTAAATTAACTATTGCATAACTAATAGAAAAATCACCGGATTATTGTTCATTCGCCGATTCAGTAACTTTTCATATTTTATATGGTTAAATAATGTTTATTGTTGAAGTGTCCTAAATGGGCGTGACTTGCCCAAACGAAGTTACCCCTTTTCAGCTGTATTTTTAACTCTCTGAGAAAATTATGAATATTAATGCTACAGTTCCGGAAGTTGAGTGTTTCTTTTGGGAAATTTCTTCCCCTTCTTGAATCTTTCTTCAGATTTCAAAAATCTCAATTATTTTTCGACATATTGGCCATTCCCCCTTTTTTCAGTAGGTATATTGTTTATAACTTTCACAATTTTCGCTTGCGAATTTTTAATTTTCTCAAAAATCATCTACATGCTACTCAAAATCGAATAACACTATGCTTTTGTTCTTCCAAAACTGCTGAAAAATTTTGAACAAAAAAGCACTTGTTGACTAGACCATTTTTATTAACTCCAGGGACCTACAGTTTAACGCCGGTTCCGAACGACCAATGGGCTTGAATCTGAGTCATTACCCAACAGATTAATTTTTAAACCACTAAATTTCGGACATATACTTCACTCAAGAGCAAGGTGGGACTCGAACCCACAATCCTCTGTTCACAAGCGATACACCTCACCGCTGGGCTACGGAGGCCTCCTTGACTATACTAAATATATTAAAAAGATTTTCGGTGTTTTTCATGCATGATTTATACGAAGTTGACAAAGCAGCTGATAAATTCATCAAAACTGACAAGTTTCATCAAAAATTTTTTTACTGTCACACATGCTGTTCTCGTTAGTGTGTGGAAGAAATATTTAATTCGTCAAGGCGATGTTAAGCCTAAAAAAAATTTTTCTGCTTATTGTGTTGTGTTCTACATGAAAGGTTATTTTTATCAACAAATAAAACTTTAGACGAAAAACTCATATCCCCCCTCCATCGCAAAAAGCTATCTACGCCACTGTGCCACATAATTGGTTCTTTTAAGTTTAAGGAATCCTTGTGGGATTCACGGAAATACATGCACCGTGGAGAAGTATATTTCAGTGAGTTGGTTGAATTATTTGAAATCATTTTCAAATAAAAAGCCTTACCGTACACATTAATAATTTTTACAGTCTCTTGAGAGGTGGCTTCAACAGAAAATTCTAAATTTTCAAAGGAATATTCGTTAATGTGGAAGAAATTTTTGAAATTATTCATAGATTAAAATTAGAATTTGTTGATAAGTTGTTAGTGGGAACTATTTTTTAAAGAATTCGATAGTGTAAGTGGGCGATGAGATAAACAATGAAGTTGTAATAAGGAAGACATCTCATCATTATAAACACCAGTACCACGAGTAAATATAAAATGCAGTAATATTTAAAGATAATAATAAGTACAGTTCCGAGTACTGTCCAGAGAGTACGGCATCTTGGAGGCTAGAATCAAGAAATTTTACATACTACATTGGAAATTTTTGAGCACGTCATTGAATTTATATATCATCAATAATTAGTTAGTTTATTTTATTACTATCTTGTTTATCTATGCATAACAGAAAATAATTGAAACATCAAATAAATATCCCATATTTTCCAAAGTGTCTGACCTAGATAAAATAATTCATTTTTCCTACTGGTGGAACTTTGGCAGTTCATTTTCCTTGATCACATTATTAGTCCAAATTCAAACATTTGGTAATATTTATACATAGGTACTGATATTATTACTAATGTTGAATCTCTTATTGAAGTTTTGAAACTCCTTATTGTATACTCAATTATAATGAAATATGTTAATCATTTCTACCATTAGAGACATGTTGATTTTCTTTCAATGGATTACCTGCACAAGATAAAACCAAAATTGAGATTATTTCTCTTCAAATTAAAATTATTTATCTATTTCAAAATTGAAGAACCAATGATATATAACTATGCTCCTATAACTAGGAACCTAATAAAATATATATATAACTATGCTCCTTTATCAGACTTTACTAAACGTAAAAGTAGAAGTCTTTTACAACGACTTTATCTGTCCGTCTGTATGCATGCTTCAGCGGAAGAACGGTAAGAGCTTAGCTCTCACCAGATTCTGAACCGGGATGGTTTTGTAGTTCAGTGGTCAGTGCGTTGGGCTACTGAACAGAAGGTCGATGGACCGAATCCCCGCCGAACCAACGACTTTATGTGGAGCCATCTCTCGGAAGGCAATGGCAAATCACCAAGAAGTATTCTGCCTAGTAAAGCATCTCTGTAAAGACGTTCGGAACCGTCGTACTGTAGGTCCCTTCTATTCGTGTATCACGCACAGCACGTATAGTTGTGGAGAGGTCGCCTACGCCCGAAACCGGGTACACGGCACCGGAAGAAGATAAAAAAGAAATTAAAATGAGTTATTTCCGGTTTGATAATATTTTTTAAGTTTGTTCGATACGCACATAACCGACTACTGTCACAAAATTTGCTAAAAAACGTGAATTTTTATTTTTGCCCAAGTCAGTAAAACTAGTGATAAAACTCTAAAACCGAGGCGTGCACACCTGTAGTCTCGACCTACGCATGTCCTAGAGGGAATTTTTTATAAAAAATCCTATGTATCTATGTACTATTTATGCAACTTTACGTTTGTTACCAGTTTCTCGTTTAGAAGTCCCGCTTTACGCTCACTTATGTGGCGTTGCTAACTTCTTTTGAACAACTATGCCGTGAGTGGTACCATTCACACTTCTATACTTTTACAACTGTCACTGTCAGATTATTTTCCAGTTTCCTCAACATAAAGTCAAGAATCTTTAATAATCAGAAGAAATGAATTCAATTAATCAACAGATGCAAAAAAAAATGCTAAAAAAAGCATCTGCGTCTTATTCCTGATAAGAGCAAGCAAAATCCTACGGCTCTGGGTATGAAATAATGAATCTGAAATACATTTTAGAATATTTTTTATCAGATAAATACATTTCAAATTTTATTGTCATTCGGTCAAAAATTTTGGATCAAGGAAAGTAGAAAAAAATTTTTTCACTCCTTTTGTTGGTAAAAATAACTCTTATGCAAAAAATAAACTTGAAAGCAGTGCTGAGAGACTTTGTACATAATGATTATAAAGCGGAGCAGATCGGGTTGTATTATATTGATTTTCATTGAAAAAATTACTAATATTTAAAAAATTGTTTGCCATATGTGCATTCCCATTTCATGTTTTCTTCTTATAATGATATGGAAATGTAGGTCGAATATATTATGAAAAAAAAAACAAAAAATTCTTTGGAAAAAGACATTTCTCATACAAAAATTCCAAGAAAGAAGTAAAACTTCAGAAGAAAATTATCATGGAAAATATGAAAGTTCATCAGTGAGCTCAACAACGCAATTTTCGCAAGTTACCTGAATTTTCGAAATCTACTTTCATGTTAATGAAAATAATGGAAAAAAAATTCTGATTTAAGCAAATGATTAATCACTGAAAGGAATGGGATATATGAAACAATGTTTCAATGTAGTTTTCGAGCAAAAGTTAATATTGTAAATATATAAGAAAATATTAAAAATTCATTACATTGAATTCTCAAAATAGTTCCATATCGTCCGAATTTTCCTTAAATAAAAAAAAACTATGTATTACTGTGCCAGAAATATTTTCACTTTCAATGAAGAATTGTTTCATGAACAATTTCTTGTGAAATATTCTTTGATGAAAGTAACGAGTAGAATAATGGTAGGAATGATTAACATATTAAAAATTCTTGAAATGATATATAGTTTCGAAAAATAAAAAGTACAAGTTTGTATAAAATTGCATTATTTATTATGAAACATTAACATACATGTTTTGATTCATAAAATAGAAGAATTATCTTCAATCATTCTGTCAAAATATCTGAAAAGAGTCAACTACTCTATACAATTTGTTGAACTCATTTTAATTCCATTTTAGTTATTCAATCTCCAAAATATATGTTATCCAATTGAAGAGTGAAAATTATTTTGAAGAGCATCTGCAATCAAAGAACCAAATTCTTGAATGGCATTCTAATGTTATTCTATCTTCTGACCCATTAATCCATTTCGAACGACCTAATACCCAGACAATGGTACTTGTGATAAAATGTAATTTTAAAGCTTCTATCTAGCAAAGGTATTCAATTCACTCTTTAATATACCAAAAAATTCCTCACATACGAGTTCAGTTATCGACGCCTGGTATGGGTGGTTCAATGTCAAAGGATTGATCATTTTCCAACTTCTGTCTTTTTGAGGTATTTGTCCCGACAATTTTCGGCTTCTCCCTAATCGATGGCGTAGTGATAGTTTCGCCTAGCATTTCGGCAGCTTTTTTCACCAGTTCCTCTTCAGATAGTGAACTTAGGAGACCGGGGGAATCCCCAGAATGCGGCGAGTTCAATTTGAGTTTTGTTTTGGAAGGTAGATTAAGTGGTATTGTGTTCGTCGGAAAATCAACTTTCGGAGCAGTTGGCATAGATGAAGGGGGAACGGCACTGTTCAGAGGTCTCGTGAAACTTTTTGGCAACATCAGCGGAATTGTGAGGTTTGGATCAGCTGGTTTACTCTGGATCGGCGTTTCCTTTAATTGAAATTTTTAAATATAAATAAATAAATATATATATATATACATATTTATATATATATATATATATTTTAATATATATATATATATATATATATATATATATATATATATACATATATAATTGAATAAAACTAGGACATTTACTCGAAATTAATCAAATAAAACTCCTAGCGGAGCTGGTTATACGAGTTCACAATGCATCGAAATATTTAACCTTATAAATGCTAGAAATGTTAAATGTTTATCACAATCGATCGGAAATAATAAACAGACTGTTTCGCCCTTTTGGGACTCATCAGTATTATCCATACATCTACCGAGAATGATAACCAACCCAACATTTCAAATGTTCTTATATTATCCTCCTAGAAACACAATGGCATATAAATATGACACAGCGCCACCAGTCGGAAACAAATGAACCACATCTCTCAGACAGGCGAAAACAGTATGTGTATGTATATATGTATGTATGTATGTATATATATATATATATATATATATATATATATATATATATATATATATATATATATATATATATATATATATATATATATATTCAAATTTGATTTTCACAACAAAAAATTATAATACAAAATTTTTAATAAAAAAATGGTAGGGTCAAACATGAGTGCTGAGGGATACTACATAAACACTGAAATAGAAGCTATTTGAAAATTGTCTTTTGGACCTTTTTGGCAAATGACAATATCATTTTTCTTATTTGATAAGCTGCGATTCTGCATGATGCTCTACTAGTTTTTTAACACATTTAATTTTTTTTACAGATAAAGGCGTCTCCTCGGCTCGCTCTTTATACATTCATAATTATTACAGATAAACAAAATGTAAAATCCCTTTGAAATTTTGGTATCATTCATTTGAAGTAGAATTTCCTTCGATAATTTTTGTAATATTATCAATTAAAATCTGAAGACGCAGAAAAATACATTTTCTTGTGAAAAAAATCTGGTAATTCATCAGCTATTCTGAATACAAATTTCTTCTTTGTTGAACTAATTCATTACACATCACTATTCACTGGTAAATTTTAGTTATAAGCAGGGAAATATTTTAGACGAAATTAATGCAGTATTTATTTTTTGTTTTGATAAGTATGATGTTTTTCTTGATGGGAGCAATATTTCATTGTACATCCATTTAATTTTGATAATTCTGTGTATGAGAGTTTTTTCAAAATTCACATTGGGCAATGAAAATATTTCTTGCTTATATTTTTACAAAAACTCAGCGGTTGTCCTCTCCGTCATTTCAAGCTAGTTTCAAAGCAACTGCGACAATTTGAGAATTTTTTCTGTAGGTTCAAATAAAAGAAAATAACTTTTTACACAACAAATTTTGTTTCAATGAAAAACAATAGATATTGTTTCTCATTTAAACCTAGTTAAAATATATTATCACAATGTAGAGGAGAAATTCATCCAATAATTTCCATTCTGATTACTATTATGTAGTTAATTCGAATCTCACCAATGTTACTAAACTAATATTTAGTTTTCCATCCAAACTAAAAAAAATATTATTTTTTACCTGAATGCAATGAAACATATTTCTCAAATATTCAATTTTTTGTATACTGTTAGTTAAATGAATAAGTTTTCGTATTGTATCGACTATGTAATAAGCAGAATAAATTTGTATAGGTACATAATTTTAACTTTCAGAGCATACTATAAGTCCATGAGGAATGATTATGTGCTAGTCAAATTGAAACCAAAATATGATGGGTTGTCTTCAAAGAGAGTTGAAACATCAATATTTTATTAAAGTATGATTTCACTGTTACTCTTTATGCAAGAGTGAAATGATATTTATGAAGAAATGATCAAGAACATCTATCATTCATCTACTTACATCATTGGAAATAGTTTTGATACTATCTAAAATCTGTTGCAAATTACTAGGAAGTGCAATATTAGCAAGGGCAGACTGGCCTATTTCAGTAGAAGCAGAAACTATGTTTTTAGAAATACTGTGGATTTCAGACTTTTGAGCCTCGATTTTCTTATTCAGTTCTTCCATTTGTTTTTGTATTTCGAGTGTGCTAGCCGGTAAAGTTACTCCTACATCCAGACCTGCAGAAGAATTAAAGAAGTATTAATATATGCTTAGAAAATAAGGCTAATTCAATCATAATCGCAATCTTATCAACTCAACCAAAATAATAGATAACCAGAACTCCACTAAGTTATCAACTACCATACATTTTATACGAATATTGATGCAAAAAGGAACATAATATAATACCACCTTAATAGCAAATCATGCAGTATTCCATTCACGGGCAATCTATAAAATATTGATTTGCAAAGGATCGCATTTTTTTATGAGCGACTCTGGAAAACCGAAAGTTTATGATGCTTCTCAAGCGCCCTGAAATTATTTCAACAAACGGCAGTCCTAGCAAACTGAAAATATTTCTGAGGGTAGAACGTACCACCGGTTTGACATTCGGTTAAGAAACGCCTTCTGATAGGCCGATGTTCGAGCTGTAAGCAGGGCAAATTGGTATGTATTATCTGTATAACATGTTTGACGAGTAAATTTTGTGCTCCTGATAGAATAATGAGAGGAAATGCCTGCAGATCACCTGCCGTGATATCCTGAAAAGAGACACCGTCTTCTGATGTTCGAGTGAATGAAGCTGAGCGATCAATTACTAGCCTCGCAGCTCTTTCATGCATTGAGTCAAGCAGATGCAAAGAGTGAGCAAGATTGTGAGCAGCATTCCAATGTTCGATGAAATAGAGTCTTATAAAGCAAAAATAGATGCTTAGAC
>JARQZK010001475.1:377500-392500 GCA_030704885.1 Cynegetis impunctata | reverse complement strand
GGAGCTCAGTAAATTTTTAGCAAGACGTGGCCTCGCCTCACAACACTGCAATTGTCTGCAATTTTTTGGCTGCAAATTTTGGCAATAATTGGTAAGCCAACCGTTGGCCAGCCAGGTGACCAGACCTAACGCCTATGGACTTTTACCTCTGGGGAAGGTTGAAACGTCTTATTTACAAATTGCCGACCAACTCTAGACACGAATTGGAAGCGGCAGTGATACAAAGTTTTTCTTCTCTCACTCCCATTGAACTGATTAATTCGGCAAGAAATGTTCAGAGAAGGTGCCGCCTGTGTGTAAGAGAAGCAGATAGATATTTCGAACACCTCTTCTAGAGAAATATTTTCTTCTTTATTATTATTATTATTATTAATGAAGATTCATTTATTAGCAGTAAATATAGTATAAATCAGTTTTATTGAAACTATGAGTTTTAGTTACTGCTGTCAAAGGTTTTCATAACAATTGATAGCTACTAGTGAACACTCGCTTTCTGTTTTATCGCCGCATCGTCCAAAACCTACTTGTTCAAAGTGTGCACTTCAAACTCTACATGAAAGAACCTGAAAGCTCTGCATTTCAAAGGTGACTCTAGTAAAACATCAAGTATGCTACAATTGTGAAATGGTAATTTCAAGTTCTATCGAAATATACTGAAATATACAGGGTGTTTTATTTTAAAAAATGAATTTTCCGTTCATTGCAATTGATGTAAGATTTGAAAAAATAAATTACTCAAACAATTGAATTCTCTACGTGAAAAAGTGCTTCGAAAATATTTTCATAGAACTGAAGAATGTTTGACAGGAAAAAAGTTACAGCAACTTTTCGAAAATGCACATTTTCGAAAAACATGCTGTAACTCAGAAACGATGATAGATGTCGATATGTATCCTCATAAAGTTTGTCATTAAAATTGAGCCTCAGACGCAGTCATCAGGTTTCATCTATCTAGTTTGAAAACAGGACTTTCCCTTCAAAAGTATCCAATTTGGCCCCACCCTGTACGCCTTGCTGAGATCAGCCAGCAGAGCCGTAGGAATTTCTCCCTTCTCCAAAGCTGAAACCACCCTAGTAACCAATTCAAATATAGCCGTTTCGGTGCTCCTGCAAACTATGCTGGTGTTTGCCAATTATATTGAATTTTTCAAAGAAACCCATCAGACGAAGTGCCAATACTTTCTCGGCAATCTTCGAGAATGCTGATGGGGTGATAGGTAGATAAATCATTCATATAACCTTTCTGACATAACAGTTTTACAGCAGCAATCTTCAAATTATGAGGGAAAATTCCTTTCCTGAAGGATTTACTTATCTTCAAAGTAAGAGGTTTCAGAATTAAATTGATGGATTTCTTTATGATTGACATTGAGATATCATCGTGTCCCACAACATGACGGTTTTCAAATTTTTGAACAATCTTCATGACTTCTTCACAGGTTTCATCAAAATAGTTAAACGAAGGAAAAACCCTCATACTATTTTCTACTTTTGTTTCAATCAATATCTTCACTTTTAATGTAGTGGGAGAAAGACTTAAAAATCGATGAAATTCTGAGCCAAAGTGGGAAGAGTGGTAACAGATGTTTTTCTGTTTTGAAGAGAAGTTCACAACTTTCCAGATTGTTTTTGATTTGCTATCGGATTCCACTATCAAGTTCTCACAAAACTACTTTATGGATGGTTTTGTCATATTTATCTTTTACTCTTTTATAAGAGTTCAAAAGTTATATATATATATATATATATATATATATATATATATATATATATATATATATATATATATATACATATATATATATATATATATATATATATATATATATATATATATATATATATATATATATGTATATATTTTATATATATATATATATATATATATATATATATATATATATATATATATATATATATATATATGTATATATATATATATATATATATATATGTATATATATATATATATAATATATATATATATATGTATATATATATATATATATATATATATATATATATATATATATATATGAATAAGTTTACAATTATAAACATTTAGAAGAAGTATGTTTTCATAACATTATTTACCAAATGTTCCTCAGGTCTACCTATGAAATGGGGCAACTTACAGTTGAAGTTATTTTTTAAAACCTTAAAAGATTTTGACGCAATAATTGACCATGGAATTCACAAGCATATTAAATGCACACTGTTTATTTAGTTGGATCTCTAGGAGCCAATGCTGTATATATCACTTTATGTACGTGTCCACAATCGGTTTTCTAATAATTCAAACCTCATTTTTGTTATGTACTGGGGCACTTCAAAAAATGATTTTTTTTTAGGAAAATTGAATAATAAATGACACTGTAAACATATATGACTAAAAGGGCGCATGCCCTTATGTCTTCTGAGTATTGGAAAGCAAATAATTTTGGAAGACATTTTTGAATATATACATGTATATATATATATATATATATATATATATACATATATATAGATATATATATATATATATATATATATATATATATATATATATATATAATATAATTATATATATATATATAAATATATATATATATATATATATATATATATATATATATATAATTTATATATATATATCAGGGATCACAAATTAGTTTCGCTCGGGGTCCGTTTTAAGAAATGAAATGGCCATCGCGGTCCGCACAACGCGTGGTCGTCGCGGTGTCCGTCAATGCGGTGATACAATTTTATTAAATTACGTACTCTGTGGTGCAAATTGCTGTGTTCTCGCGGTCCGCACAAAATGGGTCGGCAGTCCGTATGCGGACCGCCGAAAGCATAATTCAATTAATGGATCAGAATCTTACCACCATCATCAACTTCTTTATCGGAAGGCGGTGGCGGTATAATAAGTTTCACCCGGGGATCTTTGTTAACAGGTGAAGGTGTTGCAACCGATGAAGGAGGCGTGTAAGACCTTGGAGGCTCGATCAATGTTGTAGCGTCAGCGACATTTGGAGGAGTTCCAACAGACAACGGAGGAGTAGCCACTCTAGATTTCTTTGGAGTAAGAGACGAATAAGATAATATAGGATCTGCCAGCGAACTTCTTTTTCGCTTATCCCTCACGATAATACCCAATAACAGCGCAGGACGGGACTCCTCGAAACCTAAATACCAGAATAGAACATAACAAACGTTGAAATATTATATAAAAGTAGACTTACCTGGTCCATTCAATGGTAGTAATGCTTGAGGAATAGGCTTTTGTGGGGCCAACGGCAAAACGTAAAAATCTTTTATGGCCTTATTTGTGCTTTTTACAACCCCTAATCTCTTTCTACTAGACAGATAACTATACAAGGCAAGGTATGGCATTTTTTCCACAACATTGACTGCATTCAGTCTGATCAGAGAAATTATCTTACTATTAGAACACTTCATCTTTCCAATATAATCCCAAACTGTGTCCAACGATATTCTACCAACGATATCGAGATTAGGCGGCAATTGTTCTCCAAGATCGGAACAATCCCCTGTTACAAACAAATAATTAATATAGACCCAACACTGAAAGCTCGCCATTTCATACCTGACACTTCGTGCGCTGTTATTGTTATGTGTGCAACATCAATCATGCTAATAGTGCCTTGCCAAATTTCACTGGCTTGTTTTCTCGGTAGAGGTGGAGACATGCTTCTTTCTATTTCTGCTTCTTTACTTTCTGAAGGTCCGACTGTAAATTGAAGTTCAATAAAATTTCAATGACCGAATACGAATTTTATGACTCACCAATTTTAACTTCTGCAGATTGTGTTCCCTCATCACCATCCATATTGTGTGGTGGAGTAGGAATCGTAACTGTTGAAGACGGTTCATGGTCACTATCACTTTCAGCTACAAAGATTGAATAACATATTAGAAACACTTTCTTATATCAATGCAGGCTAGTTTCGATTAAATCTATGATTTATAGTTATTATTCACCTCTATGAATAATTCATCTAATTTTTTTCTTACAAAAATAATGAGATGCAGATAATCAAACAAAGATCAATTGGTATAGAGTCGGATTCTGAAATGTAAAAAGAAGGTCTAGCCTAGTGAAATAGGATAACGAGTTATTCTAAGAAGGCCAAGATAGAAGAAATCAAACAAGTGATAGTTTCTTCATTCATAGAAATGTGTTGTCACTCGATTGTTATTTATATATAACAATAAAGTTTCAGGCAAACAAAAGCTCCAACTGATATGGATATACACACTAACATTCAAAAGTGATTAAGAAGTGCTAAGGGCAGAAAGCAACAGTCTCTTGAAAAGAGAGTACCAAAAGGAATTACAAGAAACCGTGATATTGCTTCTACGATAGAATGTTCCACAGGTTAACTTATCTCCCATTCGGTTATATAGGGGGACTATCTCAAGGATACAACATGGAAATTCAAGTTCCTCAAATATAACAATGAACGCTATTTACGAGAAAACTACACATCACAATATAAAAAAACTGAATATAGTTGTGCAAAATGCTCGGACTAGGACATAAAAATACTAATGTCAACTGCATTCACAAGGATTTGCAATCAAATAAAATCCACATTCTCAAATTAGTCCAATAAGTAGAATTAAATCAATAAGTGTGGGCATAGATGTAATAAGTTATGACATGTTGTTGTTGAGCCTGAATCATTAGGTGACATTGATAACAGAAATGTTCAACCGGAGTCTGCAAAATGCCTTTACCTAAGAAGCTGAAGCCTTTCAGACTTAGGACCAATTTCCCTAATGACGATAATTGCAAAAATGCTAGATGTGTTGGTGTATGACATGGTACATGAATTTATATGTACGGGGTGGCCAGATAAGAATGCAAAGTGCTGTATCTGGTAAACTTTTGGCCGTAGAGACTTCCGGTGAAAAATATTAAAACTAAAGTGGCCAATAGAAAATCTTGGAAATTATTTTCAGGTTTCTAAGATGGCCGCCAGGGGGCGTAACCGCCATCTAAAATTTTTAAAGTGGTTTTTCTCTGAAATACATCTAGCAAATGTATCACAAAATTATATATTACTCGAATGAAGCTAAGCTTCATTCGAGTAATTTTAATTCAACAATTTTTGACGTATCTATTGAAATAAGGTAGTGGGGGGTGATACAATGTTTTTTTGAATAAACAGCTGTAACTCTTGAACGACTGAACGGATTTCGACAGAGTTGATCTCGTTGAAAGAAGCATTTACTGTTACATCTAAACCATTTTATCTGTGATATGTCAAATTTTTAGGGATGCCGTTAGAGTGCGTTTTTTGATATAACAGAAAATTGTCAATTTTTCTGAAAAATCGAATGCAATAACCTGAATTTTTTTTCATTAATTGTAGTGTAATATTATCAAAATAGGCTAGTGAAAACCGTATCTCGATATCTTATTCCTGGCCTAAAATATCGAAGAAAGAAAATTTAGTTATCATATATTTCTAAGAAGACACCATTACACCAATATTCATTTTTATTTATCTGTCTTTTTTCAACAATCAATTGTAAAATTTCATTATTTTATGATTTTTAAATAAAAGTTTTCTTACATGAAAAAGATTCAAAAAAAACATGGAGGAGCATAATAATCAATGTAATAATATGCAAGTGCAAGGTAGTCAGAATACATATGCCTCAAATCAACTTGTCAACAATATTAAGTTAATACTTAGAATAGTGGCAGTGTAATGAGTTTTTGTGGCACACACAAATAGGTATGGATTGAAGACGATTGAAATGCCTTTTACAGAGGATGAAGCGGTTGATATCATTGCGGTATATTTTGGATATCTTCAAAATGCTGCATTGGCCCAAAGAGTATACAGAGTATTCAAATCGGCGTTAATGCCATGAGAGAATTTTTCCGAGTTTATTGCTAAATTTGCTTGCACTGGCACCGTTCGACCTTAAGAATTCCAGATAAAAATTCTCTATATTCCCACAATATACCCAACCAATACTCGCATGGCGTGAACGTCGATTTGGATCGAGCTCTGTATACTATTTGTGTCAATTCCGCATTTTGAAGATATTCAAAATATAACGCAATAATATCAAAAGATTCATCATTTGTAAACGCATTTCAATAGTTTTTAGTCCTTGTGTGTACCCCAAAACCCACGACACTACCACTATAAGCATAGTTTTAATATTTTTTGACAAGTTTTATGTAGGCATTTGTTTTTCCTCCCTGGCCTACTCTTCATATTCTGACTACCTTGCACTAGCATATTATATTCATTAATTATTATGCCCCTACACGTTTTGCTGAAATTTTTGGAACGAAGAATAGTATTATTTAAAAATCATAAAATTCTGAAATTTCATCATTGATTGAGAAAGGATAAATAAATAAGAATAAATAACCGTGTTATATGGCGTCTTTTCAGAATTTCATGATGATTAAATTTTCTTTCTTCGATTTCTTAGGCAAGAAATACGATATCGAGATACGGTAAGAAATATATTATAACTAAATTTTCTTGCTTCGATATTTTAGGCTAGGAATAAGATATCGAGATAAGGTTTTCACCAACCTATTTCGGCATCGTTACACTACATTTTGATGAAAAAAATTAGGTCATTGCATTTGATTTTTCAGAGAAATAGGAAAATTTTTTGTTACTATATCTCTAGCGGCATCACTAAAAATTTGACATATCACAGATAAATTGGTTTTGATGTAACAATAAATGCTTTTTTCAATGAGACCAACGCTGTTGAAATCCGTTCAGTCGTTCAGGAGTTACAGCTGTTCATTCAAAAACAACATTGTATCACCCCCCGCTATTTCATTTCAATAGATAAGTTAAATAGTGTCGAATAAAAATCACTCGTATAAAGCTCATCTTAAGAAAGGAAGTAATTTTGTTGTACATTTACAAGGTGAATTTCAGAGAAAAATCAAAAAATAAAAAAATTTTAGATGGCGGTTACGCCCCTGGCGATCATCTTGGAAAACTGAAAATAATTTCCAGGATTTTCTGTTGGCCACATTAGTTATAACATTTTTTACCGCAAGCCTATGCGACGAATAGTTTACGAGATACAGCTCTGTGCATTCTTATCTCGCCACCCGGTACAAAAGATATATTACCGGATATAGTATCCGGTTTTAGAGCTGGTCATAGTGTGACAACTGTACTTGCCAAGGTAACATATATATATATATATATATATATATATATATATATATATATATATATATTATATATATATATATATATATTATATATATATACATATATATATATATATATATATATTCACAGATTGATTTTCTTGAACCATATTTGACTATATTGGATCGATATTTTCACAGGTTGTGTGGTTCATAAATAAATACTTTAATTTAGATGTTTCTATTGTAGTATAAATAACGTTTCAGTCGTCACTGCGACCTTTTTCAAATTATGTCCTACGTTTATTGTTCTGGTCACTAAAATATAAAAGAGTTACGTTTTACCTTAAAAACAATTAAATACTTATATACACTTACACACATAAAAAACTAGAATGTCTCATAAAAAATAATACACAATACAGATTATAATTTTGTTGTTGATTGATCGAGGTGTCAACGCAGACTGCACCCCTCCTTCCCAAATATACTGTGCTTTTTGCGCATTTATAATAAAGATTTCGGACACTAATTTCACAAACAGATTTGCCCTGAGATATTTTATTTTAGTTGTTGAGGATGTTGTTGTAAATCTTGCTAAGCCCCTGTATTTCAGTTTTATCATTGACAGCATTTGGATTATTCTTGATGAAAATCATCTCATATATTTCACGTTTTCTTCGATGGCATTCAGTTTTTAGGATCTTAACCGCTGTGAAATTAAAACTATGATTCAACATTAGTTGGTGTTTTTTAAGCGCGGTGGAATTTTTATTATCGTACTTGTGCCCGTTTATCCTGTTTTGTAGATATTGACAAGTCTGTCCAATGTACACTCCAGAACAGTTTCCACACGGTATTTGGTATACAGTATGAGTCTTCTTATTAGTTGGTATACTGCTTTTTAGTTGACTGAATATGCATTGTAGGAGATTGTATCCTTTATGACTCAACTTAATGTCGTATTTTTTAAGGAGTTTTTCGATGTTCTCTGATAGATTAGGAACGTAAGGTATGGACACAAATTTCGTCACGTTTTTTTCCCTACTTCTATTCTCACTAGTTTCCAAATGTGTGTGGTGTTTCTCAATTCTCTGTTGGAAAATTGCATGTACCATTTTTGGGGGGTAAGCGTTGTCAAACAGTACTTGCTTCGCTTTTTTTATTGCTTGATGTTGGTATTCTGGATCGCTTAATATTATTGCTCGATCGGCAAGACCAATGATTACCCCTTTTTTTTGTGAAGCCGACGTGGTCGGGACGTTATTTGAATTTTAATTCTCAGCACCACATTTCACAAAAAAAAGGGGTAATCATTGGTCTTGCCGATCGAGCAATAATATTAAGCGATCCAGAATACCAACATCAAGCAATAAAAAAAGCGAAGCAAGTACTGTTTGACAACGCTTACCCCCCAAAAATGGTACATGCAATTTTCCAACAGAGAATTGAGAAACACCACACACATTTGGAAACTAGTGAGAATAGAAGTAGGAAAAAAACGTGACGAAATTTGTGTCCATACCTTACGTTCCTAATCTATCAGAGAACATCGAAAAACTCCTTAAAAAATACGACATTAAGTTGAGTCATAAAGGATACAATCTCCTACAATGCATATTCAGTCAACTAAAAAGCAGTATACCAACTAATAAGAAGACTCATACTGTATACCAAATACCGTGTGGAAACTGTTCTGGAGTGTACATTGGACAGACTTGTCAATATCTACAAAACAGGATAAACGGGCACAAGTACGATAATAAAAATTCCACCGCGCTTAAAAAACACCAACTAATGTTGAATCATAGTTTTAATTTCACAGCGGTTAAGATCCTAAAAACTGAATGCCATCGAAGAAAACGTGAAATATATGAGATGATTTTCATCAAGAATAATCCAAATGCTGTCAATGATAAAACTGAAATACAGGGGCTTAGCAAGATTTACAACAACATCCTCAACAACTAAAATAAAATATCTCAGGGCAAATCTGTTTGTGAAATTAGTGTCCGAAATCTTTATTATAAATGCGCAAAAAGCACAGTATATTTGGGAAGGAGGGGTGCAGTCTGCGTTGACACCTCGATCAATCAACAACAAAATTATAATCTGTATTGTGTATTATTTTTTATGAGACATTCTAGTTTTTTATGTGTGTAAGTGTATATAAGTATTTAATTGTTTTTAAGGTAAAACGTAACTCTTTTATATTTTAGTGACCAGAACAATAAACGTAGGACATAATTTGAAAAAGGTCGCAGTGACGACTGAAACGTTATTTATACTACAATAGAAACATCTAAATTAAAGTATTTATTTATGAACCACACAACCTGTGAAAATATCGATCCAATATATATATATATATATATATATATATATATATATATATATATATATATATATATATATATATATATATATATATATATATATATATATATATATATATATATATATATATATATATATATATATATATATATATATATATATATATATATATATATATATATATATATATATATATATATATATATATTTATATATATATATATATATCACCGGAAGATAACAGGATCAGCAAGTTTCAAGTTTATAAATTTCCTAGGAAACTTATAAACCTTCGCAAATTGATAAACTTACTGTTATATATATATATCTCTCTATATATATATATATATATATATATATATATATATATATATATATATATATATATATATATATATATATATATATATAATCAAAATGGAACAAAAAAACAGAAATTAAGAAATGACAATAACAAAGGCCAGAACAGAAACAAGTCAAATTCAAGACAAAAGGAGAACTACAGAGAAAATTTACAAACCTATATATATATATATATATATATATATATATATATATATATATATATATATATATATATATATATATATATATATCATATATATAATCAAAGTGGAACAAAAATTAAGACATGACAATAACAACAAGTTAAATTCAAAACCAAAGGAGAACTACAGAGAAAATTTACAAACCTATGTAAAAGGAATAGAAGATTTGCATGAACTGAATCAGATGGCAGAAGAAATGAAAACATCAATCACAAATGACTAGTTCATCAATTTTAATTTCAGTTAATATATAATTATTTTTCATTGATGGAAGTTACGCAGTAATTGAGAAGTGGAGAAATATAAATATATTATCAATACACACAAAAGACTTTAATTGAAAAAAAACAGATAATCTCATGTGCCGACTATAGAGAACAAACAAATAAATTACTGTTGAAATTCGAATTTGACCTGAAATGTATTACTCACCAGGTCCGGGAACGACATCTTCTTGTGGTACGTGTTTCCACAGTCTGTCCTCCAGAGGTGGAACGATTTTATTATCTACCAATTGCTCCAGAATCTCCTTTGATTTCTTATCCAACTTGTCTGTTGAGGATATATGTGATGTCTCTTTCTTGTGCCTGGAACTTTTGTGCGATGACTTTCTGCGTCTATCTCTACTTCTTGACCTCTTCCTTTCTTTCTTACCAGAACTTCGATCTTTACTCAATGATCTTCTCCTGCTTCTGTCCCTATCTTTACTAGAAGACACTCTCTTTTTTTTGTGATCTTTGAAGGTAATACGGTCTTTACTAGGCTTACTTTCTCTATCCTTATCTCTATGGCTATGTTTGGAGGAACTCTTTTTTTGAGAATCTTTGTTAATGTCAGATTTGGAATCTTTTCCGTCAGGAATCTGATCTTCCGTTAAAGTGCGTATCACCTCAGCGTTGTCTATTTTGTCGCCAGGTCTGTTGTCTTCATCTACAACCTGCTCACCTAAAAAACAATTATTCAATTTAATGTGGACTTGCAAAACACTTCGTAATAAGATATAATGTTTCATAACCCTCCCTCCAAATAAAACGCATACTACGATCCCTATTTTATGAATTCAATACATTTGTCATACACGCTGATTCATAGCTGTTCCATGTTATAACTACTAAATTTTAGAATGCCTGTAAAGTTTTACATGGTTCAAAATTGAACTATTTCAAGGATTACTTATTACCCTCAAATACAAAATAAAACCGGCCAAGTGCGAGTCGGACTCGCGCACGAAGGGTTCCGTACCATTGACCCCCTTAAATATTTATTTTATTTTAATTTTATTATTTATTAAAGTAAAAATACAACTGAGTATTTTGTGAATATTTCAAGTGCCTACCTGTTGCCATCATTGATATCGAGCAAAAAACGTCAAAAAAATCGCGTTTGTTGTATGGGAGCCCCCTTAAATATTTATTTTATTTTGTTTTTAGTGTTTGTTGTTATAGCGGCAACAGAAATACATAATTTGTGAAAATTTCAATTGAATCAAAACGTTGAATTTGCTTGAAGATACATGACATACATGGAAATAGACCGAGATCCGACAACGTAAATTCAAGGAAAAGATAATGAACTAGTCAAAACATTACACAGAAAACTTGAATTAAATAATATGCAGGCTAAGGATTTGACAATACATAATTCACTTTTTCCTAAGTTGTACTGTCTTCCAAAAATTCATAAGAAAAACATTCCTCTACGGCCCATTGTTAGTTCGATAAATTCTGTGACTTACCGACTATCCAAATTCATGGCCAACATACTGGGTGAGACCTTTGACAATAAGTCGAGTTACAATGTTAAGGATACATTGCTTTTGTGGATCTCATGAGAGGCGTCAGTATTCCTGACGGTTACGCCTTTATCGAATATATCTGTGGAACTCATTTTGCCAATTGTCGAAAATAACTGGCAATCAATTGAGAGATACACGTCCATCACAAAATCAAACTTTTTTACTGTTCATCCGATTCATGTGTGAAAATACATATTTTTCTTTTCAAGAATAGTTTTATAAACAAATTTTTGGCACTCCTATGGGATCACCTAGAAGTCCAGTCCAGGCTATGATGGTAATGGATAATTTGCTGGATAACGTTATTCCGCTATTGCCTTTCGAAGTGCCTTTTGTCTACAAGTATATTCATGATCTCATTTATGCCGTGCCTGAATCGCATGTTTCAACTACTTTGGAGATATTTAATTCATTTGACGACCACTTGCAGTTCACATTAGGTTTAGAGAATAACAGAAGTGTGCCATTTTTGGACAGATTGGTCATAATATTGGATGATAATGAACTTATCCTGAATTGGTATCAAAGGTCGACAGCTTAAGGGCGTTTTCTGAATTTCTATTCCAACCATCCAACAAATCAAAAGTTCAAAGTAGTACTGCTAAGAAGAATATTACGCATTTGCGATGAAAGGTTCCATAGGGAAAATTTGAACGGGCTTTTTTGCATGTTTCTGAATAACGGATATCCAAGGCATATCCTGCGGAAGCTTGTTTATAACGCACAGTTATATGACGGCCCAACCGAAGAAGCTCGTTTAGAGTTTAAATTCGAAAGAATTCCATATATACAGGGACTAACGAATTCTGAGGTTTCAATATTTTCAGAATGTAAAACTATTAACTTGGCGGAGTATAATCAGATAAAAATTTCCGATCTGTTCTCTAAAATCAAGGATAAAATACCGTTTCCTTTTAATAGCAATGTGGTTTACGAGATTCCTTGTGCAGACTGTTCAGGCTTTTAAATCGGCCAAACAAAACAGAGGGTGAAAAATAGAATGACTCAACACCGATGGGATATTCGAATCAAAAAGATATCTTGCCCGGTACGAAACACTGGGTGGACACAGGACATACATTTCAGTTTGAGGATGTTGAAATCTTAGAACATGAAAGAAAATATAGTTGCCGATTATTTTTAGAAATGTACCACATCACGTACACATACACATGTGTATTCTGTTAATTTTAAGACCGACACTGATAACACCAGCAATATTTATTGTAATATTTTGAGACATTTAAATAGGTGATTAGTTTATATTCCACCTGTGCGTCGATCGGTTTGTTCGTTTTATACACAGTACCTACGTGTCATGTCTGTTCTCGATGTTCAATTTGTTTTGAATTGTTTCAATTATAGAGCTTGTGACTAGTTTCAACTTCTGTAAGTGTTATCCAATTTACGATTATTTTAGTAATATAGTATATTATGTTGTAGATCCTCTTGAAGTCTCCAAATAATGACAAAATATTGAGGAATGAATAAGAAAAAGGAACCAACCAATAGTCATTGACCCCTCACCGAATTAACTTTGAATTGTCAAATATATATACATATACATATACATATATATATATATATATATATATATATATATATATATATATATATATATATATATATATATATATATATATATATACAGGGTGATTCACGGTGGATGGCACATTAGACGTTTCTGGTGAACCATAACGGATCACTTTGAAAATTCAATGGAGGGCCTAGTCGAACATTCTCTACCCAACTAAAATATTTTCGGTAATGCGGTGTTGCCACTTCTATTAGAAAGTAGTAGCAACTTTGATTTTTCAAATGGAACTACCTGTATATTATATTATTTTTAGAATCTCCAACAATTTCCAAACAACTTTTCATAATATTTCCCTATACCTATCTGTTACCGTTTTCGAAATAAAAATTATTTTCTTTTTTTTTCGTCGGAAATCGAGACCTCTAAAAACTCTGATATCTTTGAGCTAAGAAATACAACGATATCGAAATTTCGGTTTAAGTTTGCTGAAACTTGGGGGCTTCCTACACTTCAACCTAATCTCCGTTATTTCAATACAGGGTGGTCAAAAAATACAGTTATTTTGTTAGCTTGAAAAAGTGACTGTAAGTTGTTTATTTCAAATGGAATACCCTGTATATTATTGAAAATTCGAAAAGCTGCTAGAATTTCCGTTTTATCTATGTATATCATACCTATACCTAACTAGTCAAGTTTCGGACTTATGAGCACTTATTTGTGAAAATGTTCCTTGAACATGGTATCCCCTTGGTATTTGCTAAGCATGTCATGATTACTATTTGACAGTAACGTTGTGACAATCTACTAATAATATCGACACTTTCATCACTTCAGAAGTTGGAAATACCTTCAGAAACGATGGAAATAATTTATTCAAATGAAGTTCTTATGAATTTGTTTATTATTTTTGGACAGTGTGATAAAATTATCAGCAGGACATGTAGAAAGTTCAATGAAATGTATCCGAATCTACCGCCAATGAACCTCAAGAAATTTATACGAATTCAGAACAATTTCAAAATGTTTGAATCAACTTTAAAAGCACCAAGAAATGTACATCGGCCCGTAACTTCCGAAGACAACCAAATTAATGTCCCAGCATATTTTCACGCATTTCCCGAGTCATCGATAAGAAGTGCTGAAGAAGATTTGGGCATAAAATATTGATCTGTTCAAAGAATCTTGCAAAGACATAACATGCATGATTACAAATTCACCAAAATTCAAGCAATGAAGCCTCAAGATCCTCAACAGAGAGTTGAATTCTGTGAAATGATGTTGGTACGCATTCAAGAAGATCAATTTTTTTTAAATAAAATAATTTGGACTGATGAATCGAAATTTTCAAGAGAAGGGATTTTCAATAGAAAAAATTGTCATTTTGGGAGCAGTGAAAATCCTCACTTCACAAAAGAAGCCGGATATCAAGAAACATTTAGTTATAATGTTTTTTGCATGTTAATGGCAGCAAATTGAGGTACCTGATATACGAGGAGTCATTAACATCCAGAAGCTACCTGAATATTTTGGAAAATATTGTAGAGAACTTCGTCGATAATCTTCCACTCGAAGTATATCGAAACTGTTGGTACCAACTAGACGGGGCTCCTGTACATTGTTGAAG
>JARQZK010001475.1:330000-375000 GCA_030704885.1 Cynegetis impunctata | reverse complement strand
ATTGGTCAGGAAGGTGTTACAAAACTTATAATATAACCATCCATAATTCAGTAACTTTAACCTAAATATCACCCTCAATTGAAAACAAAAAAGCAACAAGATATAGAACACAATTTCATTTGACCAGTTTAAACTGATCCTCAAATTTATTCTCAAATCTAAACGGAAAATTATATGTCCTGCAATATTTAATACATAGTATTCCTCTAATTTCCAAAGGATGAAATCCATATATTATGAAATATTTGCTAACCTTTATGTGTTTTCAAAACATACTGCCTAGAACAATTCAGCAATTCCAGTTCTGATTTCTTGATCATATCCAAAGAATGCTTAGCCTCTCTTTCCCTCCAAAGAGCCAATTCTTGACTCGCCAAATCATCTGGAGATAATCTCACCTGAAAAAATATCAATTTTGATAAAATCCTATTCAATATTTTTAATCTCACACTTACCAATTGATAAGCATTGATCGATTTCTCGCATATCCGTTTCCACAAAGTTTGGTTCTTAGTATCTTTGATATTGAATATCAAACTTCTATATTTGTTTCTATATTTCTGACCAGTGTCTCCAAAGCATTTATATAATTGCGATTCTATTTCTGTTGATATTTCCTTCAGTTCTTCTTCCGTCAATTTTAAATTACCATCTAACTTTATTCTATTCGTCAATTGCTCCAATAGAGTTTTCTGAACATTTTCTCTAATATCCTCTTGTTGCTTCGAGTTTGTCTGAGGAGTTGTAATTTGCTGGTCTGTCTGCCTAACTTTCGGTGTTTTAGGTGGCTGTAATTTTTCTTTGGATGTTGAGGATGGAGTTGTCTTTAAAGTAGTTTGAATTAATTTTGGTTTAGTGGGTGTAGTTTCTGTAGTAATTTTCATAGGTTTCGGAGGTATAGACTCAGCCTTTTTAGTTCCTGGCGCAACTGCAGTCTTAGCGTAAAATTTCTGTGTCGACACTGGTTCGGATTTCTAAAGAAAAATATATATTTTAAGAAATATAATATAATATATATGAGAAACTAAAACATATTAAATTTGGTAAAACTAGTATTAACAAATATTGTCTCAATGAATATATATATATATATATATATATATATATATATATATATATATATATATATATATATTGAACAGTTAATAAATGGTGAGCTATGAAACCTAAAATATTTTCAATCATCAAAATAAGACATCTCTGTAAAAAACTTCAGTTATTTATGTTGATGTTACGTCTTTTGTCAATTTTTTGCCATAAACTGGAAGTCTGAAGAATGGTAATGCAAAATTTATAAAAAGTAAATCTTCTTAATAATCAAAGTTTTGTTTGGACATATTATATATAATTTAAAAGAAAACTACTCACTATTCCGGTTGACTTCAGAGAGGGTGACTTGGATTCAGATTTCAGATTAGGAGTTTCTTCATGTTTGGGAAGATGTTTAAGAATACCAATTTTCACGCCTTTTTGTCTTACTTCCAGCGATGCTCCTTGGTTTTCTGCATTCTTTACAATCTTCAACTTAGACTGAGAGAGATTATGCTGTTGTTTTTTCAATTGCACCTGATGAAATAGAAATATAACTTAGTTAAGTTCACACCTTAATATTAAAAAAGTTATACATATATTTATATATATATATATATATATATATATATATATATATATATATATATATATATATATATATATATATATATATATTCCCCAATACAAGAACTATTGCTCACGTCCGATCTTTCAAATCCCGAATTTTTCGTGAAGATGTAGAAATAGATAAACGTCCAAATTGTTTGAACACCAGAGATGACAGTCACTGACTCCCATCAGCATGGAAACCACTTCTCAGTGGTCGCCATGTCACACCCAATCAGAGTGCATCCCGCACTGATGAGCGTGAATAATTGACGTCAATACTACGTCAATGGAGTAACCGCCCCCCCCCCTATAAATACGGCCAGGCGACGATCGGCCCGCCAGTTGACTCTGAAGAGTAGGCAGGTTGAGACTTCAGAGTTGACAGGAAGCAGTACGGTTGGTGGAGTAGGCAGGTTGAGACCACGCAATCGTATTGTTTCCGATTCCTCCTAATTCGATTCGTGGAGTAGGCAGATTGAGGCCACGTATCTGAATTATTTCCCTTCTAATTCACCTGAAGATGGCTTCGCAAAAGGAGCCGAAACGTCGAGATTTTTCAAATCTTTTACGCGGTTCATTCCGAGAACCAAGTTTTTCATATATATATATATATATATATATATATATATATATATATATATATATATATATATATATATATATATATATATATATATATATATATATATATATATGGCGCCACCGAGTGATGACATGCTTATAAGTCGCTCCGCGAAAGGGAATGATAATGATGAACAGCTAATAAGAAGTCAACAGATTGCCAACACGAGGTTGGTAGTTCATTAAAAAATCGAGAAGAAACTTTCGAAGTTCTGAAGGCCGAGAATAAATTGAGTATTTAAATACCCTCTTAAGTGGGGTTCGAAGTAAAAATAGCATTCTTCTTGAAAACAACAAATTATTAATTGAAAAAATGAACAATCACAAATTACCCATAAAAAGCAGGAATAAATATGAAAAAGGTCAAAACACAACACATGATCGCTCTACCTGAGAATTTCATCAAGGTCGTGAAACAGAAAATATTTCGGCATATCACGAAAACCAGAGAAAATTCGTCCAGATTGAAGTACGGCACTGTCACTTAAACTGCGAATGCTGAATCAACAAGTACAGAATCCAGTCTGTCAATGGCTAAGTTAAAGCCAGCAATCATAAATAACGAAGCTTAACTTCAAGACTTATCTAGGTACCTCAAAAATGCTGCTGGAATTTCGGGGAAATGGACAACAGTTGCTCATAATAAAAGAAATTCAACCACATCTAGCATTCTAGCAATAAAACAGAATTAGTATGTAAAGGTGCACATAACTCTGTTGAAAAAAGCACATTCAAAGATGCCACAAGACGTAAATGAATCTATGTTGCAAAAATTGCTGGTAAGGAAGTAACGAAAGAGGATTCAAGCGATAATTAGACAAAGTGAAAGATTATGATCAAATAATAATGAAGAAACTCGAAACAAATGGCCAAAATTCTGCCTTTAGTATTAGATTCTCAAACGAAGATTCCTTCAAAAGGATATGTGATGAAACTTTCTGGCCTGAGGGGATAGTTCTCCGTGAATTCTCTTTGGGACATTTTTTTTGAGCGAAAGGATGAATCTAACAAGAGGTTAGAATATTAAGATAATAAACATAATTCCGTTTCTGAAGCATACCTGAACATTAAATCCATTGAAAACTTTCTGAATTTTCGATTTATTAATTTCACCAAAAAAATATATTCTTTATAAAAAGTTCTGCATGTCCTAAATACCAAAATTCAACTGTTAGATACTAAATCGTATCACTCATACGAAGTTTGTCAAAAAAAAATTACTGCGATAACACTGAAAGTCTAATTTTGAACATTAATGCTCTTTGATTAATTATTATTATTACTATTTCTCGATTGCCAATGAATAATATTGAATATTGGAAAATTATTTTTAATTCTTTTAATCATAAAAATTTTGGATATGGTCAAAAATGAAGGTACTTTACTCTTGATCAAATTTTTATGACACACACCTCGTATAGGACTCATACAATTTAATAACTGATGGTTGAATTTTGGGTTTAAGATAATGCAGAACTCTTTATAAAGAATGCATTTTTTTGATAAGACTAATAATAAAAAAAATTTCCATATGTAGCCAGCCAACTTACGTAGACACACTTTATATGTAATTATCTGAAATCCTCCAATGAAAATTAGAAGAAATATTGTCACACTAACCTTTGATGTAACAATATTCCCGTCACAACGATACACCTCAAATGTAGGATGAGCCTTCAACCACTGCTCCAATTTTGCAGAACTTGGTGCTTTGTTCCCAGTAAGCATTGTACCAGTGGCTTTTTCAAAAACAACAATCTGTGAAAAGAGTCGAAACATGTTCAATACTGATTGGTGTTTGTTCATTTAAAATCACATTTAGGGTACTTATAATTGTTTATCGCGTGAGCAACAGAACTCCGTCACTAACGTTATGTTTTGCTTTCAGTTTTGTTCTTTTCACATACAAATTCTTAACCCCCAATGTCAATCTGTAGGAACTGAGGCGATTCACAAAGCGACAGTGCGAAAAAACATTAACACAAAGATACAATAGATAATTTAATAAACTGATTCTCTAAAATCAAGATAGTGCTTAAGATGCAAAAAACTAATATAGTATTCTTTAAATTAAAAAGATCTCTCACTCTGGTGTTATCCAGAGCATGTACTTACGGAGTGACCGATAATTAGTACCACTAGTGTTACTATATTTATATATTTACATACATTACAATGTTTAAAAAAAAGCACATTCAAAGGTGCCACCAGACGTACGTGAATTTATGTTGGAAGAATTGCTGGTAGAGAAGTGGCAGAAAAAGTTTCCAAGGGATACTTAGAGGAATTGGAAGATCATGAGCTCGTAACAAAGGACCAAAATTCTACTTTTAGTATTGGATTTCCAAATGAGGTTTTCCTCAAAAGAGTATATGATGAAACTTTCTGCCCTGTGATACTTCTCCGTGAATTATCTTTTGGAAATTTTTTTCAGACCGGAAGGATGAATCAATCTAGAGCTATAATATATATATATATATATATATATATATATATATATATATATATATATATATATATATATATATATATATATATATATATATATATATATATATATATATATATATATATATATAACATATATATATATATATATATATATATATATATATATATATATATATATATATATATATATAATATATATATATATTATATATATATATATATATATATATATATATATATATATATATATATATATATATATATATATATATATATAAATATATATATATATATATATATATATATATATATATTTATATATATATATATATATATATATATATATATATATAAATATATATATATATATATATATATATATATATATATATATATATATATATATATATTATATATATATATATATATATATATATATAATTTATATATATATATATATATATATATATATATAGATATATAGATATAATTATATATATATATATATATATATATATATATATATATATATATAAGACTTACTTTGAATCAGAGACATTTTTATTACACCTTCTGATGATATTTTGATATGGTGCATTTAAAGCGATCGGTAGGTAGTAGTCGTTGGCACCGTTTCATGCATCCGAATCAACATGTGTAATTGATCTGTCAAAAATAGTAGTTCGAAGAAAAATTCATTGTAGTTTCCTATTGTTTGATTAAAGAATCTACATAAGAAGGATTGAGAGCATTGTAATCAATATAACTATTATGAAAAAACCCCATTCATATTTTCAGCTTTGATTATTCTTTTCAAAAAATAATATCCATTTATAATTGTGCAGTTCAATGAATTACGCATGTCTATACAATGATTTCACCTAAATTAACTCAAATTACAAAAATCAATTCATGATACCACAAGAAGCTAATACATACTTACATATTTAGATAGATACCTGAGAATGAGAAGTGTTATAAATATATCTTAATTTTTGCCTATAAACCACGAAATAAGGTACTACCGTTGTACTCTAAAAATTACCTGACTGAATGAGAAATCATCGTAGATTATTCTGTTTACTGCGATTGACTGTTATTATGTCGCTCATCAATCGTGAAGGAAAATAATTTTATTTCGAAAACGGTAACAGATAGGTATAGGGAAATATTATAAAAAGTTGTTGGAAAATTGTTGGAGATTCTAAAAATAATATTTTATACAGGCTATTCCATTAGAAAAATCAAAGTTGCTACTACTTTCTAATTGAAGTGGCAACACCGTATTACCAAAAATATTTTAGTTGAGTAGAGAATGATCGATTATGCTCTAAATTAAATTTTCAAAGTGGTCCGTTGTATGGTTCACCAGAAACGTCTAATGTGCCATCCACCGTGAATCACCCTGTATATGTATATCGATAATGTATATGTATATATACCGGGTAAAGTTTTTTAGTTGAATAAGTTGAAAATCTCGAAAAGGAAACATCTTACGGAAAAATGTTTCTAATGAAGAGTTGATGGTTTTGAGTGGGGAAGTCCACTTATGCTAAAAACTCTTCCATTCCCTTCACCCTTGAGAAAGGAAAGAGGTCAGCTTTGAAATTTTAAATAGGAACCTCTGTTCTTTATTGCAGATTCGTATTCTGCGGCAGAAAATACAAAAGTTTTGTACGAACAATTTTTTACGATTCCTCACAGATGGCTCTGTAATCGAATTTGAATTTACCGTATGAATGACATTAACTTATCCGTTCTATTAATCATTCAAATGAAATTCTGATGTTAAGGTCGTTCAAACGATGAATTCAAATTCGATTACAGAGCCATCTGTGAGGAGTCATAAAAAATTGTTCGTCCAAAACTTTTACGGTATTTTTTGCCGTAGAACACGAATCTGTAATAAAAAACAGGGATACCCATTCCAAATTTCAAAGTTGCCCCCCCACAATGCTGGAGAAAATGGAAGAGGTTTTAACATAAGTGAACTTCCCCTTCAAAACCATCAACTTTTTATTCAAAACATTTTTCTGTAAGATGTTTCCTTTTCGAAATTTTCAACTGATACAACTTAAAAAATTCACCTGGTATATATGTATATATATATATAATATATATATATATATATATATATATATATATATATATATATATATATATATATATATATATATATATATATATATATATATATATATATATATATATATATATATATATATATATATATATATATATATATATATATATATATATATATATATATACAGGGTGTTCCAGAATAACGTCAGAAAATTTCAAGAGGTTTTTCCAGAAGGCATTTAAAGAAAAAAAGTTTTTATGGATGTAGGTCCGCAAATACTTCCTTACCGAAATACAGGATGTTGAAATTTGAAAAATTTTTTTTAAACATCTTCGAAACCACGAAAGCTATCAAAATGAACTTTGGAACATTGTTATAGCTTCCCAAGCTCTATACACTAGTGTTTCAATTTCTTCCAAAACTGTTCAGGGGCAGAGAATACAGTGAGTTTCATTAGCCCATATTTTTGAGGGGAGGCATTATTGGCAAATAGAAAAGAGATAAGCAATGAATTTGAAGTCTATTGAATAAATTTTGTCTCTTGCTTCAATTTTATATTCTCAAGCGTTTTCTTTTTGAAGAAATAGAAAAAAGCGAACACTTATATTGTTACTCGAAATACTATTGGAATCTGACATGGAGGCGGAGCTTAGGTGATAACGTCAAAACATGGCGTCTCAAAACCCACTTTCAATACGAGTTATATCAGAGATTTGAGTTTTTGAGTTTTTCCTATAACAATGTTAGTTTCGAGTAAAAGTGTGAAGCTATATGTAGGTGAAAATTCACTCCAGCGAAAATACAGAGAAGGTGATAGGCTGGAAAGAGCCAAATTCATAATAAAATGTGGGAAAAATGAAGAGAATTCGAGGCCTGGTATCGTCAACTCTACTGCTTTTTGTTTATCTATTTTGATTTGATTTGTGAAATACCTAGTCTGAATCAACTGTATTTGTTTAAGTGATATGGAACTATTAATTCGAGCTTTTTTATGTAGGAAGTTTATAATCGGCCACATATGATGGCAATAAATTATCATTAAACATATTTCGATTATATATATATATATATATATATATATATATATATATATATATATATATATATATATACAGGGCTATTCAAATTCGAGTATATGCATAGGGATTTCGATAACGGTAAGAGATAGAGGGATGGTTAAATGGGGGCAAAGTAGCATATTTCAGAGGTCAGTTATATGGATAAAAAAAATCTGATCTAGCTCCTTCAGTTCTGGAGTTATATAGGAAAAATCGAAAATTTCGAAATCCTTTTTTTGCCTATATCTTTTTATTTAATGAATTGTTTTCAAAACAATTGTCACTTTGCCATTGCCACTTTTCGTAGGCTATCTAAATATCTGAATAAAAATTATATACAGGGTGTCGTATAAATTGGGCCACCCTCAACTTTCAATTTTAAATACGGACCTGTATTTTTTATTGCATTTTTTTGAATGCCAAGACTCATGTTTTATATTGACGTAGTATTTTCATCTGAATTACAGTGTTCTGGAAATATTGAACTATTACCAGTAAAATTTTAACATTTTTTAAAAATTGCAGCTCTAATTAAAAAAATATCATAGAATAAGGTATAAAATGCCTAGGATTTGGAAGACAATCAACATTATTCGACGAAAAATGTCTTCTTCGAGAATTCAACAACATTTCAGTTCACGCAACTCATGATCAATGTACGAAAATGTGAAATTCTTCCCAGTCTGTACATGTATGTGCATATAATCAATGCCCAAACAAAATAATCTTCCAATTGCAATCTTCATACTCCAGACACCAATTTGGAAATATTTCATTGTTACTCACTTTTCGAACTACCTATATTTGTTTCATATTGGCGTTTTATTTTTATATAAATCATAAAGTGTTTTGGGAATATTGAACTAATACTAGTGATATCTCATCATTTTTTAATTCCATAACAACTCTAATTGAATAATATTAGAGAATGAGAGGTGAATCAGACAAATTGATTCCTTAAGAAAAATCAATTTCAGAGTTTCCAGATTATCTAGTCTCACTACTTGTTCGGAATAACAATAGAATAAAATCAACATTCCCGAGAGACATTTTATTTCTTTACCATAATGTAGCATTGGTAGAATAATTACTGATCCACATGTCGATTCACCTCAGTAGGTATGAGGAAGATCTGCTGTTTGTATTCTGCTGAGAACAAACATAATCTGTCACAAACATTATTGATCACATTGACACATATTTGATCATATAGGTTTTCATATTTTATAACTTATCACACAAAAACATGTTTAGTTATTATCTAGAATTGAACTAAGTCATTATAAGTAGGTAATCATAATCGAAATAAATGTTTGAATTGACGATCTTCTCCTTCCAGACATTTACGGAGTAGTTTTTTAAGTTATTATTCGCTCTGAAAAATATCTCTTCGGCGTAGTGATGCGAAAGCGTTCATGATTTTAATTCTTAAATCTTCTATATTTTCAATTTCGTTTTGATATATTCTATTTTTCAGTGAACCCTATAAAAAAAAGTCAAGCGGAAAGATGAATGCTCCTATTATTTCTGTAGAAAACGTTAATCATATCTCTTTTCTGCTCTATGGGGAAGCCCATTTACAGTACTAACAGATTTTTCATTAAATACCAACGATAATTTCCAAGAAACTGTCAAAATAATGACAAGTGAGGTGAACTAAATATTTATTTTCCAAAGCATACTATGAGAATTCAAATAGTTTAATCATAATTGTTGTATATAGCAACAGAATGCCCATGAATTTGCTGAAAAATGTAGATAGTTCGGAAAGTGAGTATCAATGAAATATTTCCAAATTGGTGTCTGTAATATGAAGACTGCCAGTCGAACATTATTTTGTCTGGGCATTGATTATATGCACATACATGTACGTACTTGGAAGAATTTCACATTTTCGTACATTGATCATGAGTTGCGTGAACTGAAATGTTGTTGAATTCTTGAAGAAGACATTTTTCGTCGAATAATGTTGATTCTCTTTCAAATTCTAGGCATTTTATACCTTATTCTATGATACTTTTTTAATTAGAGCTGCAATTTTTAAAAAATGTTAAAGTTTTACTGGTAATAGTTCAATATTTCCAGAACACTCTGTAATTCAGATGAAAATACTACGTCAATATAAAACATGAGTCTTGGCATTCAAAAAAATGCAATAAAAAATACAGGTCCGTATTTGAAAATTGAAAGTTGAGGGTGGCCCAATTTATACGACACCCTGTATATAATTTTTATTCAGATATTTAGATAGCCTACAAAAAGTGGCAATGGCAAAGTGACAATTGTTTTGAAAACAATTCATTAAATAAAAAGATATAGGCAAAAAAAGGATTTCGAAATTTTCGATTTTTCCTATATAACTCCAGAACTAAAGGAGCTAGATCAGATTTTTTTTATCCATATAACTGACCTCTGAAATATGCTACTTTGCCCCCATTTAACCATCCCTCTATCTCTTACCGTTATCGAAATCCCCATGCATATACTCGAATTTAAATAGCCCTGTATATATATATATATATATATATATATATATATATATATATATATATATATATATATATATATATATATAGTATATATATATATATATATATATATATAAATATATATATATATATATATATATATATATATATATATATATATATATATATTATATATATATATATATATATATATATATAATATATATATATATATATATTATGTATATATATATATATATATATATATATATATATATATATATATATATATATTATATATATATATATATATATATATATATTATATATATATAAAAATATATATATATATATATACATATCATTTGTCGCTTTATGTATTTCGCAAAATACATAAACGTTCTTGAATCTTACTCAATATGTGTATGATTACTTACAACAAAACTTGTAATTGAACCCAGGTCTGCTTTTCCGCCACATTGGCCTTAGCAATAAGCAGAAAAAAGTGATCCCCCTTTACATAAATGAGAATAGATGATACACATAATTATCATAATCCATTCTTAACATATCACTATTCATTAGCTATGCTATGCTATTTCATTAGTATCTAGTTGGCCGATGCAATTGGTCACACGTTGACGTAACTATGTTCACCGGTGTCTAGACAACTGACAATTGCCTAATTGTTTCTAATGTTTGACAGACGACAAAGTTTTAAATTTCCATTTGATATTTCTTTAAACAAGTTGAGATGGAGCGAAATAATTACTCTAATGAAGTTTTGATGAATCTGCACGAAATTCAATGAAACGTATCCTAATTTGCAACCAATGAATGAGAGGAAGTTTATGCGACTACAAGATAATTTTATCAATTATGGTTCAAAACTTAGGGCAACTCGCAGTTTGCCAAGGCCTGTAACGTCGGATGAAGAGAATATTGTGAACGTTTTAGCCTATTTCCACGCATATCCACAAGCTTCCATCCAAAGTGCAGCAAATGATTTAGGCGTAACTTATTATGCGGTGCAAAAGATTTTGGTCGAGCACAATATGCATCCTTTTAAATTCATAACAGTTCAACACCTCAAACCAGAGGATTACCTACGTCGAGTTCAATATTGTGAGACACTCCTGATACATATTCAAGAGGATTCAAACTTCTTGAGAAAAATAATATGGACAGACGAAGCCAAGTTTTCGAGAGAAGGCATTTTCAATAGGAGAAACCAACATTTTTGGGCCGATCAAAATCCACGCATCGTCAAGCAGAGGGGCTTTCAAGAAAAGTTCAGTTTTAATGTTTTCTGCCTCTTAAAAGACAATCAAATGAGATTTTTCATTTACGCTGAGCCACTGAACAAGAATCAATTCCTCCGAATTCTAAGGACAGTAGTGTCGAAATTTTTGGAAAATTTAACATTAGAAGATTTCGGTATCTCTTGCTTCCAGTTGGATGGAGCACCCGCACATTGCGCAGAAGAGGTGACACGTGGGCTGTATCAAATATTTAATGACCATTGGTTTGGGCGTTTGGGTCAATGGGATTGGCCTGCAAGGCCTCCCGACCTAACACCCCTCGATTTTTACCTTTGGGGTAATTTGAAACAGAAAGTGTACCAAACTCCGGTGAACACTAAAGAGGAGCTACGTCAACGTGTGACCAAATGCATCGACCAACTAGATTCTAATGAAATACATAAGCGAAAACTGATGGTGTACATCGTCGATTTTGAAGTGCCTAGAACTCAAATGGGGGATATTTTGAAAATTTATTATAAAATGTTTAGAATTTGATAATGTGTAGATAATGTGTTTTTTAAACATTTTCAGAATTTTTTCTAAAAGTTGACAAATTGAAAAATTATTAAAAAATGAAAAATTATTTTGTAGTCGCATAAATCTCCTTTTATTCATTGGTTGCAAATGAGGATACGTTTCATTGCATTTCCTGCATGTTCTTGCCACAATCCTGTCACATTGTCCATGGAGAATAAACAGATTCATCAAAACTTCATTAGAGTAATTATTTCGCTCCAACTCAACTTGTTTGAATAAATATCAAATGGATTATGAAATGCATTTGCGATTATTTCGAAAACTTGAGGAGTTAGGTATACCACTATGTCACATCAACTTGAAGGTAATTCAATTGCCTTTTAGAAAAATGACGTTTCGACCTTTTTTGTGTGTCACGTTAAAATCATCCAGTTCAAATCGCCTTGTATAACATGAAATGAATTTATTCAGGTAACTATTGAACACAAGGCTTTTGCAAATAGTTTGCAAAATTTCAGCCTCCTTTAGGTTCAAATGGCAGATAAATTAAAATTTAAGTTTTCCATAACTTCTGGGAAAAAAAACTACAATAATTATTATCTCGAAAACCGAGGTAGATAGGTATAGGGAACTATTAAGGAAAAATGATCCTGGAGATATTGTGATTTAAAAATGAAATAATATACAGGGTGTCCCATTTGAAAAGAAAAAGTTGTTACAATTTGTGAGTAGAAGCGGCAACACCGCCAAAAACGAAAATATTTCTGAAAGATAGATCGTGCCTTTCTATGGCAGGATCAAAATTTCCAGATTTATCCTATGTCCCGTTTTCCGTAAACGTCTAACCTACCATCGACCATCAATGACCCTGTATATATATATATATATATATATATATATATATATATATATATATATATATATATATATATATATATATATATATATATATGTTAGATTTGTACAGAGACCTGGTTTTCTCCTTCTTGGAGCAGTTAAAGCCATATAAGTTGTTAAAATATCTAGCAGACTTAAGTTAGGATAAATTGATTCAGTCTTTTATGGTTAAATATTAAGAAGTTTTTCTTTTTCAATTTGTGTTATATTGGAACAAAGCTTTTGTTAAAGATGGGTTATTTCATTTGTTAACACACTATTTTAATTGTTAAAACTGAAGAACTATTATTATTATATGTAATAATGTATAAGGCCAAATATAACATTTAGTGAATAAAAATGAATTAAGATCTCAATCTTACCCTATCGACTCCTGAAGCATGAGTTAAAATGCAGGATTGACTGCAGTATATAGAATTTTCTCTAGCTGGTTTATGGCATACTATGCATGTGACCTGACTTGCGACTACATTCCCCTCTATTTTCTTTGAACTGTCAGCACTATCTGTTGAAGCTCGTGACGCTTTCCTTATCCTTCTGGCTGCAGCTTGTGGTCTTTTTAGTGAAGGATCCTGTCATCACAAAAATTATAATTGTAGTTTCAACAACATATCTTCAGTACAGAAAAAATTGAGTTTTAAAGGATTTTGCTATTATTCTAAGATCCCAAGTAAGGCCGACCTTCACTCATCTGCTTGCCAAACAAAATATATAATAAATTCAAGGTAATTTTATTGCGAATGCAGTAGTATAGGGTTGCCTGCAAAACTCCGGTCACGAATATGGGTTAAATTAAAAAATTTAAGCGAGCCAATAGTACTAGATTTCTGTAAAAATAATCGGGGTGAGCTGGACTCAATTTCGAAGTTGATGAAATTTTGAGAAATTATTTGGGGATGATAGAGGGTGTTTTTGCTGAGTTTTCGAACACAAGGACCCGGAGCTTTTGACGGTGAGGCAAAAAAAACCGAGATTTTTTTCAAGTCCTTACAGGTTTTCTTCCCATATCTTCTGAAACATGTGGTTAAGCGAAAATCTGGCAAAACCACGTGAAAAAAAGTTAAATTTCATAAAATGAGAAAAAAAGCAGAAAAATGCTTCGGATAATAAAATTATACCCTCACAAATAAATATGTATTAGTACACATATTATGCATACTACATCACCTCCCGCCTGAAATCCTTCCTTCTTTACCTCCTCCTTCTTTATCCCCTCGCCGCTGGTTTGAAGTACCCTTAACATGTGGATAATGCGACGAGTTTTTTTAATATAAGAAAGAGTGAATCTCGCACTCACATCACTCCAATCAATTCAACACTCTTTCAGCAATTCTTGAATGCTCGTTCAGCTCTATATTTCCTTTAAAATTAATTACTACTGATGCTGGATGAAGAACAAGATTCGATTCATGACATTTTTCAACCAGTATGTATAGTAGGGGATCCCAAGTAAAGTCGACCTTCACTCATATGTTTACCGGACAAAAATAATTTTTTATCAAATAAAATATGTTTCTGAACACACACCGAGATGGTGCCTAAGTCTACCGGCTTTCCATGCATATACAGGTTCCGATTACACGGCAGCTTTTTATAATAAAGGAAAAGTTTGACCGTTCAAACTTTTCTCGAAGAACCAGAAATACCAGGATTGTATAGGTACTGATGAAGCCGACATCTTTATTTCCGAAAAAATGAACGTTGTTCAGGAATTTACGGTGGCTATGTATTGTATCGAATATTCTAAAAAAGTAACTGACGCCAGATATCGATTTTTTTTTAAATTTATCTGAGAAAGAAGATTAGAGAATTTCCTAAAAAAAATTCGAAGTTTTGACTCAAACACAATACCACCATGCTAGGAATCAATAAAACAAAAAATTTTGCGCACTATTTATGTAAATTCAATGTGGCTGCATGCAACCGATCCTAAGTGTGTAAAATTGAACCCTGAGAATTGTGGTTGGTTCCTGTTCCTAGATGGTCATTTGAAACCAAAAGGATTTGATGGAGATCAGACTCCTTTGAAAATAAAAGATATTTTAGAAGTTACCGAAATTGAAAATGAAGAAGATTATTCCGACTTGCAAGATTCTGATCCCAAATAATGTTTGATTAATCTGTTAACTTATTACCTTCCTTTTTTCTTTATCGTTTAAGAAATATATTTATAATTGTCTCATTAAACATGTTTTGATAAATTTATTTTCAAAAACGACAAACATACAAAAATCTGTCGTGCTCAACAGAAGGACTCACTGATGTTTGTCAATGATTAATTTTAATGATTACCAACGCATTTGAGTCTTTAACTATGAAGACAGGCTGATCAAGTATAGATTTTGGATAATGATAAAAGGTAATATAGAGTAGGTATAGAAAACCTGGAGAAATTTGAAGAAGTGGGTGATGTACATGAGACAGTTGCTCGTTCTTATATTAAAAAAAACTCTATCGCAGCGAGCTGCATTAGAAAAGCAGGTTTTGAAAACGTATTCAGTTTAAAAAAATCTATTCATTCAATTATGATTTTTGTTCCAAATCTAAAAAACAAAAATTGCGCCCTCTATCGTGTAAACAATATGTATTTCCTCCTCCTGGGGGTCAACCCCCAAACTAATTTATATTGAAATAAATACCATCCAAGATATCATATGAAACTACCTACATACAAAGTTTCAATCTTATGGTCCCAAAATTGCGCCTTCTATCGTGTGAACAAGATTTATTTTTTAAATTAAAAGCCTGGCAATCCATATTCATGTCCGGATTTTTGCAGGCAACCCTATACTACTGCATTCGCAATAAAGTTGCCTTAATTTTAATATATATTTCGTTTGGCAAGCAGATGAGTGAAGGTCGACCTTGCTTGGGATCCCTACTATATAAAGTTTTCATCAAAGAATAGTACAAGGGTTTAGTAGGAATTTTACTAGAAAGATCCTTTTAAATTCCAAAAGTAATGAAACTATAATCTAATTATTGTGAGCTTTTGTATTGAACTATTTTCGTAATTTAGAGACTTTAATTTGATTTTGATAATGAGTCAAAAATCCTGAACATGGTTAAGTGAACTTGTCTTTTGTGGAACTTAAGCAAGTGTTTCTATGAATTTCTTATATACCATTTACTCAAAATATGTCTCGCAATTAACAAACAATAAATAGTGTACACAATCTTGAATTACTTTAATGACCTAAATTTCTGGAAAGTGCAATTTATATTCAAAAGTATTGAATATAGATAAATAAAGCCAGATAATTAAAGATGAAAATTATTAGGAATTTAAATTCCTGAAGTTTATGAGCCATAATGAATATAAAAATGGTAAAAATATGTGATTTATAAACATATTTTTATTTTTATCTTAAATACATTATCTAAGAGCATTGTAAAAACATTGTAATACTAAACATTTAGTGAATAAATTTGATTTGATTTGATTTGTTTTCACATAAGGTATACCTTTTTCAAACTTAAAGCCTAGATTCACGATTAGTGGATAATAACAAAAAAAATTAAAATTGTACGCTCAGACTGAGTTCATCATTGTGACAAAAATGTTCGACATTGTGCCACAAAAATTGAAATAGTAGATGTTTCATTAGAATGTTAAAAAAGAATGTTTTTGAAGCTGTTGCTAAATGTGTAAACTTTTACCTTGCAAAATAGACAAATCCATTCTCTCCCTTCCTCTTCCATCTGCTGACCCATTGTCTTTGTAATATTAACGCATTTGCCATGGTACCATTCCTCACAGGTGTCACAACATATCATAAATCTATTATTGTGCGGTTGGTTGCATATGCACCAAAGTTTATTTGGATCATCCTCAGACTCATCCTCTTCCTGATTTGTTTCATCATCAGTACTGTCCAATTCATTTCCGGACACATGTTCATTATCCAAGGGCTTGATTGGCATTCTGAAATTTTTTCAAGATAGGGAAATATGAATTAAAAGTATTCATCTGCCATTGATATCTCAAAATTCCTACAGAATTTTCATCAAGGCCCAAAGTAGTAATCAAATTAATTTTTTTGGAAATCTATCTTAATATATAAAATTCTTGTGTCACAGTGTTAGGGGCCATCCATAAATTACGTCACACGTTAAGGGGGAGGGAGGGGGTCGACGAAGTGTGACAAGGGGGTGGGAGGGGTCCTAAATTTCGTGATGTCACATTTCAAAATCTATGCGACTTTGTACGCAAATCATGTGCGTGAATCTCAATATTTATTACAAATATTAAAATGCGAGGTTGTCCCATGTTGTGGTGTACGACGATCCAGTCTTTGGCGACTATTGCGAGAGGGGTTCTTACCCCGAAGGTAAATTTGCTCCACTATATTACTTCAGTTAGCTTTGGATCTCCGAGCGTCATCACATTTGAAGCAAGCTCCGTATGATGGTGTATATTTTGCATCATACAAGACCACTAATCAACACAAGCAATTACATAAGAGGCAACAAGAAGTTTTACCTATCGCGAAGATTCGTCCTCAAAGAATTGCTGCTTGACGTGCCAGATAACTTCTTTGTGTGGATAATGACGATGATGCTGTATGGTTGGATGAGAAAGATTATGACACAACTAATGTTCCTAACATTTACAACCCAAACGAGAACGAAGTGGCTGCTATGCCAGTTATAAATAATTTAAAAGAATGAACTCAAGGTTATTAAGTTTGTATGTTTAATTAATATAATTCTTTTAATATTTTTTGTTTTGTTAGTTTCTTCAATTAACATAGCTAATCGTTTTTCGTTTTGTTAATTTCTTCAATTCATATAATTAATTGCTTTTTGTTTTGTTGATTTGAGGTTAATTTTATTAAAAAATAATTTAAATGTAAATAAAACTTATTTCGGAACCGCTGTTTTTATTCAATAATTTGTAAATGTAAATTTGCAAAATATGTGACGTCACACTAGGGAGGGGGAAGTCTCACAAATGTGACCAGCTGTGACAAGGACGGGGGGAGGGGCAAAAAACTCATTAAATTCGTGTGACGTAATTTATGGATGACCCCTTAGTTGCCATACTCCTCCGAAACGGCTTGTCCGATTTTTATGAAATTTTATATGTATATTCGGTAGGTCTGAATATCAGTCGTAATACTTTTTTCATAACCATAAGTGATAAGGGTGGTCCCCCAAAAAAATTTTTTTATGCTGTTGCATTAAAAAATACATATACAACCCTAAATTTTCTCCCTTCGATCACCAACACCTATTTTTTAATAGCAATTTTAGTAATTAATTAATCATTGTTGAACCTGATCATACATTAGTTATTCCCGCCAGGCGTCTACCGGTGTCATTTCTCACCCAGTAAACAGCACGGAGTGTGCCGTTGCCGTGTGCATATAACGCATCGACGTCTTACGACGGGGTCAATGGGCGTGGCACACTATATAATATAAAATTTCCAATATCCTTCAACTTTATTAGTGTCTGATATTCTCTATGTCAAAGTTATTATAGGAGAAAAATTAGAATTATGTATTATTTATTTTGGTCAACATCTTCTGAATCATTTATAAAAAATATGATAGAAGTTACTTAGCAAATTAATATTATACTGCATAAATGAGTAGCTAGCTGAATAACTATATTTCTTACTTTGGAGGTGGGGGCTCTTCTATTTTGCTTCTATTACGACTTCGAGTGGTTGGCCTTTCAATGGGTGGTATTACTACAATTCTGCCATCAGGGCGAACAATTTGGGTCCCTTTTTTGATAATATCACTTTCTGGTTTTTTCTGAAAATCCAAGACAGAAAAATGAGAAATTCTCACCGCTTTTGTTCCAGCATGTGGCCAGATTTAAAAGCATCATTTCTTTCAGTAAGTTTCGGGATTTTCAATTCTTTCAGATAAAAATGAGGTATAATGAAACAGTTTGCATTTCCCACCATACTAATGTGAAATACAAAATCAAATAAAAAATCAGAAATACTCTTACTTATCGAATAATGCTGATTGCAAGATTGAGACTTTTTTGAGAATTATAGAACAAAATATTTAAATAAATATCTTATCATTTACCAAATATAGAATTGTAAATTACCAAATATTAAATAAAATTATTATTTAAACCATCAACAAATTAAAAATGAATAAATTTATAATCATATAGAATAACCAGGCAGTAAAATAATCTGATAAGATGATGAAAATATTACAATCATCACATAAATTGAGTATTGTAAAATAATATTTGAAACAGAAAGTCTTTCAAACGTTTTACTACATCATTACATTTTATCCTCTAATGTCAATGTTTCGCTTCTTTAAATTTCTGAAAAATATTCCAGATTAATTATAATTGAGAGTTGCTATCAATATACCGTGATAGCCACCTTCATTGTATTTGTAGTTTTGGTAATGTGTATTGATACAATTTACTTTTCTTTTTATGAACCAATTTCAAAAATTATCTGTAATCATAAATACACTTTATACTGCTCCTGAAAATGCAACCAGTAATTATTAAACAAATGGACATGTCGTAAATATGCTTTTTGAATTAAAATAATCATAATTACCTGATGGTTTGCCTGGGTAGGTTCAGAAAGTGTTAGATTATGAGACTGTGGAGCAATACTCTCTTGAATAGCAGGATCCAAAACTAGATTTCCTTCATTAAGTCCCTTATCAATAGCATTTTGCAAATCTGTATTTCCTACCAATGATTGTGCTACTTGATACAGAATATCTTCAGAAATTTCATCATTGTTGATGTTATCTAAAATGCTCTGATCAAGATCTAAACTGGAAGCATCAAGCGCAATATTTGGATCAATTGATCCGGTAGAGCTGATTTCACTGGTTTGAACTAGAGGAAGTGTCGAGGTAGTGTATGACTTTACATCTTCTGTCATTATTATTGACCGTATATCTTCTGGAGTTGGCATAGGTTCCATTGAAAGATGTTCCATGCTACCACTCAGCTGAATATTTTGTAAAATTATTGGTTTTGTAGCTTTATTAGAATTAGAATCTTTTTTGGCATCCAAATTTGAACACTTTGACTTCTCTTCAGTACTACATTTTCTCAATTTAACAGAAGTATGCCTATGTTCATTAGTTTTGCATTCTGACTTTTCTATTTTTCCAATATGTTGCTTTTCAGGTGTTTTACTATCCAGACTCAATCTGTTAGACTTGTTCAAATTTTGTGGGGACTGCTCTGCAGAAGATGATTTGGATCGATTTTCACTGGTTATTTTAGCTGGAGATGAACTCACAGAAATTTCTGGTGTATTTGGGGTTTGCTGATCTTTTCCTACTCTTCTTATTATATCTGGAGATGAAAATAACATGAAATCATTAGGTATAGGCTTAGGTATCTTTTTTTCTTTTTTCTGAGATCTTTTATCAGCAAGGTTGGTACTAAGCGACTTATCTTTTTCTAAACTATCCTGATTTTTTTCTGATAATTTGTCTTGCTTAGAAGGTTCTTCAGTAATTTCTGGAATATTATTCTTGATAATAGTCCTGGACTTTTGCTCTCTTGTTCTAGCAGTTTCTATTTTGAATTTAGTACTGCATTTACTTTGCCTTTCAAATTTTGTGGTTTTTGTTCCTGTTTGTAATTTTCTAGATACATTTCTTTTGACTGGTTTTTGTTTTGTGGATTCCTCAATTTGAAAATCTGAGTCATTTTCATCATCCTGGTAATCATAATCTTCATCTTCAAAATCTTCATCATTTGCATAATCATCATTGAATTCTTCTTCAATCTGTTGGACAATTTTAGGTTTTTCTTTTGGTTTAATCCTATCGGATGATTTTAAAACTATTGTTTTGGGTATTGGTTGCTTTTCCGTACTTATAATTTTAGCTTTACCCTTGACAGGAGTAATCACTGGTGTTTTTGACACAGTAGAACTAGCCTCCAATGAAATAAATTCTTCTGATGAACACTTTGATACATTAGCCACAGCTTGAACTAAAATAGGTGGCAATAAATTTTTATTGCTATCTCCATCATCATGAAGTCCACTTATATTATCTTCCAAAGTTTGGACCAAATCTTCCAGTTTAGGAGCTTCTTCAATTCGTGGTGGTGATGTAAAAGAAGTGTAGTCATGGTCTAAACGGAAACTGTTGAGATTTCTTGCAATTTCTTCCATACAATTTTCTGTATTATTAGAGTTTAAGGTTATTTCAACTGTAAAAACATTAGTGTTTTACAACAATATCCAATTGAAGATAATCAAATGCAATAGATAATGAAAGATTTTTTCTATAATTTTTCATTATTAGAAATAAATATTTGTTATCAATGTCTAAAATGTATAAGAAATACATTTCTTCAAATTATTGACCATAAACGTATTAGTACATTACTTTATTCTATATATAATTCAATATATCCAATTGCTTCTACAAGATATTGATATTTAATTGAAAACGATAGAAACTTCTACCTTATTTTGAAAAGCAAATTAAAAATTATTTTCAGAACAAATAGATTTTGAAAAAATTACCTTCATTCATCACTTCTGGAACATAAGTTAAATGGTCAACAGAAATATCTATGCCTTTCTTATCCGTTTTATTGATATGCATCAAACGAATGTTAGTAGCACCAGCTTTGGAATCTAAAAAACATGGATTTTAACTAAATCATGTAGCAATAATTTGATAACTTACTTAGATAACTTTCCACTGTTTCTTTATCAGGTGTAACAGTACCATCTTCTCCTACAAGCAACAGTAAACTGTCATTCAGCATAGCATCTGTTACCGTAACAACAGTATTTGCCATCTTGAAATTTCCTGCAAACTTTAGTTTTTGAAATATTTTACCAGTTTGAAAATTGCATCTCTACAATGAAACTACTATACCCATTCAATCAATGATGTGAAAGAATTAACTGACAAAGTAAGTAATTTGTTTACACAACATAATAAAATTAAATAATTCAATATAAAGTTTTATTGAAATGCTGGTCTAATCACAAAAAAAATACTTGTTTAAACAAAAATGAAGATTTTTTATTCCTAATTTACTTGAAATACAAAATGCATTATTCACAATATTTTTCTCAATAACATATTTTCCATAAAATAGACAAAACAATAGTATAAGAAAAGAAAACACTTATTTGTATTTCTTATACATATACCTAAAGGAAGTGTTTTATTATTATTATAACCGATGCCCTATCCGATAGGTGTCGACTGCCAGCGCTGTCTTCCAAATTTACACTATAACTTGTTTATCGATTTTGTTGCTTGGAACATTCTAAACAACAGTTAGTTCAGTTTCGAACTATCATAATTGCACTTTCACATTATCATCACACTATGAGCTTTTATATATTGCAGAAATTCAATAATTAAAAGAGTTTGTTTCTTCGCCTTTTTTTTACTCGTCCATCTTGAGTTTTCAGATTAGTTTATACAAATACCACGCCGTTAAAATGACAACTGACATTCTTGAATTTCAAACCATAAACACAAACAAAGAATAAAGTATTCTGGCCACAACACAAGCATAGATGCGTTGTGTTGACAGATAATGCACATACTGACGAGACGACTTAAATTGGTAGTACCCAAAGATGATTATAAGACAGCACCATAATTAAAAGACAGCATTTACATTTCAGATCAGACATAAATTAAAGCAACAGCTTTACCAGAGCCAGAGAATTTTTCTTGACAGTCTGAAGCATTACTTGCTATAAGTAGACTTGCTTTAAGCTACTCAACAGTTACGACAATATTGTGCAAGCCTGCAAGCTCCTTCCAGCGCATTGGGAAAACATAATAAGCGATACGCCCCCTACCGGTGTCGAATTTTACTAGACCATGGGAGGTATTTTGGATCGTTTACAAACGTTCAGAAGAGATGAATCACTATTGTTGTGTATTTTATTGTTCATCTTGGGCAAAAAAAACCGAATATAGGCGTCCGAAATTAAGATCGTAGCGCCGGAACGGCTAATATCGGTACTAGAGCATGGGAGATTAGCTGCTTTGTTTACATTGGTTGTAATGGTATTTACGTTCATATCGTTTTGAGTTTTCGAACGTTTGTCGTCGTAATTTGTGTTTTTTTTGGAGTTTGTATTTTCCTGTGATATATTGTGTTTGGATTGAGGACAATTTTATCTCTGTTCAACAGTAGATAACCTACCTACATCAAGTTGAAATTTACACTGAGTTTTTATCATTGAACATGAAAATCAATAATAAAATAAAGTAGAGGACGAATAAATTAATTGGTTGAAGAAACTATATATACCTCATGAAAAGGCTGTATGATAGAACACCTATTTATTTAAGAAATAAAAAAACTTTCAAAAGTTTCAAGAAAACATCTCTGACATGTCTACTTTAATTACGAACTGAAGAATTTTTGAGTACAATGGACAAAACTAAGTACTCACCAGCAAAACTGAAAGAAACAACATGAAATAAAAGAAGAATTAACATGAATACTCTGCTTGAATGGTTTGAACGTAATGAGTTATTATATTTTTTAAATTTTCCTGACGTATAACAGCTCTCCTAAAAGTACGGTGGACTTCTGAGAGTCTGGTTTTTTGATAGAATCTCTGTTTTCCTGATTATATAATTGAATATTTTAGTTTTTACCTAGCTATAGAGTCTAGATTTATTTCATAATCTTGATGTTATGATAAACTGTTATTTTGGTTGTGCAAATAAACATCATTTGTTATTATTATTTTAATAGTATCTCTGGTTGTTACATGAAAGAAAATACAATAATCTAGAATCTCTGGATGATGGCACAAGTTCAGATTCCGATAAAAGTGGAAGATTTTTCGTTGGAATAGCATTGGACTTCAAAAACTCTACGTTTTCGGTTAGCTGAAAATTGCACATCATTAGTTGGTATAATTCTATATGGAAAAATCCACAAACTTACTGCAGGGAAAATAATTATTCTCAGTAAACTGTAAAGAACAACTCCCTTATGTTCAGACATTTGTTTTCAATCTTCAAGTTATGAATCCACACCTTTCTTCTGTCCATCATTTCCTTGTTTCCCAACTTTGTTTGGAATGCAACTTTGAATTGTCCAGCTTTCGGAAAGGTATGTAAGCTATATTCGGTTTTTTTTGCCCAATATGAACAATAGAATACACAACAATAGTGATTCTTCTCTTCTGAACGTTTGTAAACGATCCAAAATACAATTAAAACTCAACAACTTCACATATAAAATACACGTAAAATGTAAACAAAGCAATCTATCTCCCATGCTCTAGTAATATTCGACACCGGTAGGGGGCGTATCGCTTATTATGTTTTCCCTATAGCTTACATACCTTTCCGAAAGCTGGACAATTCAAAGTTGCATTCCAAACAAGGTAGGGAAACAAGGAAATGATGGTCAGAAGAAAGGTGTGGATTCATAACTTGAAGATTGAAAAAAATGTCTGAACATAAGAGAGTTGTTCTTCACAGTTTACTGAGAATAATTATTTTCCCTGCAGTAAGTTTGTGGATTTTTCCATATAGAATTATACCAACTGATGATGTGTAATTTTCAGCTAAGCGAAAACGTAGAGTTTTTGAAGTACAATGCTATTCCAACGAAAAATCTTCTACTTTTATCGGAATCTGAACCTGGGCCATCATCCAGAGATTCTAGATTATTGTATTTTCTTTCATGTAACAACCAGAGATACTATTAAAATAATAATAACAAATGATGTTTATTTGCACAACCAAAATAACAGTTTATCATAACATCAAGAATATGAAATAAATCTTGACTTTATAGCTAGGTAAAAACTAAAATATTCAATTATATAATCAGGAAAACAGAGATTCTATAAAAAAAACCAGACTCTCAGAAGTCCACCGTACTTTTAGGATAGCTGTTATACGTCAGGAAAATTCAACAAATAATAATAATAATAATAATAATAATATTTATTTAGCATAAAAAAGCTGTTAACAACACAATTTTTTCAGTATGAGTATACAGACTTAAAAATGTTCATAAACATAATTGATTAACAATTTTTTAAAGCATCTATAACTATTCGAGTTTTTTATATTTCTTGGCAAAGTGTCATATAATCTGATACCCTCACTGAATGTTGAGTTAGTCATCTGTGTGGTGTTATAGGAATTCACATAAAAATTATTTCGCTGCCGTGTTTCATATCCATGTATATCATTAACGTTCTGCAAATATTCCTTCAAATAGCTAGGTGTCATGTTATGTTCTATTTTATGAACATAATCAAGTGTTCTAAATACAATTCGCTGATTCACGTTCATTTATAACTTATTACGTTCAAACCATTCAAGCAGAGTATTCATATTAATTCTTCTTTTATTTCATGTTGTTTCTTTCAGTTTTGCTGGTAAGTACTTAGTTTTGTCCATTATACTCATAAATTCTTCAGTTCGTAATGAAAGTAGACATGTCAGAGATGTTTTCTTGAAACTTTTGAAAGTTTTTTATTTTTTAAATAAATAGGTGTTTTATCATACATATGAGGTATACATAGTTCCTTCAACCAATTAATTTATTCGTCCTCTACTTTATTTTATTATTGATTTTCATGTTCAATGATAAAAACTCAGTGTAAATTTCAACTTGATGTAGGTAGGTTATCTACTGTTGAACAGAGATAATATTGTCCTCAATCGAAACACAATGAACCACTAGAAAATACGAAGTCCAAAAAAACACAAATTATGAAGCTAAACGTTCGAAAACTCAAAATGAACGCCAATTGGCGTCTGAAATTAAGATCGTAGCGCCGGAACGGCTAATATCGGTATTACTCTATGGGCCATTAACGGTTTGTTTACATTGTTTGGGAATGGTATTTACGTTCATTTCATTTTGAGTTTTCGAACGTTTAGCTTCGTAATTTGTGTTTTTGGATTTCGTATTTTCCAGTGGTTCATTGTGTTTCGATTGAGGACAATATTATCTCTGTTCAACAGTAGATAACCTACCTACCTCAAGTTGATATTTACACTGTGAGTTTTTATCATTGAACATGAAAATGAATAATAAAATAAAGGAGAGGACGAATAAATTAATTGGTTAAAGAAACTATATACACCTTGAAAAAGCTGTATAATAGAACACCAATTTATGTAAAAAGTAAGGAAACTTTCAAGAAAACATCTCTGACATGTCTACTTTCATTACCAACTGAAGAGGTTTTGAGTATAATGGACAAAACTAAGTACTTACCATCAAAACTGAAAGAAACAACATGAAATAAAAGAAGAATTAACATGAATACTCTGCTTGAATTGTTTGAACGTAATGAGTTATTATATTTTTTGAATTTTCCTGACTTATAACAGTTCTCCTAAAAGTACGGTGGACTTCTGAGAGTTTGTTTTTTTATAGAATCTCTGTTTTCGTGGTTATATAATTGAATATTTTAGTTTTTACCTAGGTATAGAGTAAAGTTTTATTTCATATTCTTGACAAACTGTTATTTTGGTTGTGCAAATAAATATTATTTATTATTATTATTATAATATAGTCTCTGGTTGTTACATGAAAGAAAATACAATAATCTAGAATCTCTGGATGATGGCCCAGGTTCAGATTCCAATAAAAGTGGAAGATTTTTCGTTGGAATAGCATTGGACTTCAAAAACCCTACGTTTTCCGTTAGCTGAAAATAGCATATCATCAGTTGGTATAATTCTATATAGAAAAACGCATAAACTTACTACAGGGAAAATAATTATTCTCAGTAAACCGTAAAGAACAAACTCATATGTTCAGACACTTTTTTTTCAATCTTCAAGTTATGAATCCACACCTTTCTTCTGTCCATCCTTGCTTCCCAACTTTGAATTATCCAGCTTTCCGAAAGGTATGTAAGCTATATTCGGGATTTTTTTGGCCCAAGATGAACAATAGGATACACAACAATAGTGATTCATCTCTTCTAAGCGATTATAAAAGATCCCAAACAAAATTAAATCTCATACAAAACACACGTAAACTTATGTAAACAAAGCAATCTATTGCTTATACGTTAGTAATATTCGACAACGGTTAGTCGGTTATGGTAGGAGGCGTACTGCTTGTCTACATTCGCCATTAATATGAAAATTTTAATAACAGGAAATTACTATTTCAAATATTGATTTGCATATGGTTTCAATTTTCAATAAAATCAGGTCCAATAACCAAATAGAATTTCGTTGTTTATTAAATCTGCTAAATCAATCATCACATTATTTCTGTGTGAGTTCCCTAAAGTTAAAACTATGTCACTTGGTACGTTCACTTTTTTTACCTTGTCAGAAATATACTGAACTCAACTATGATGTATTTTCTATATTCTATATCCTATGAAACATTCTGAAAAACCGGAAACTCCTCGAATGTTTGCTCAACATTCATGTATTTCCCGAAATTTTCACTTGGAATATTCGAGAAAATCCAGCCTTCCAGGATGAAGAACTATTTCAAAGAATGTGTGAGAGGTTTTTTTAGTGAGTAACCAGTAACATCCGGAGTCTCACACACCCTGAGAATGCGTGCGGGATAATCTCAGGGTAGTCTATAAAAAAACTTTCCTCTCAAACGAACGTAAAAAAAAAATAATTAATCTTCAGAAATACAAAGCATTTATGGACAAGTCACAAAATAAAATAATGAACTACAAATTGTTCCTAATACTATCATAAATGTTGATACGTTAATGAACAAATAAACATATAATAGAACAGTCAATCGTGAGTACAAAATACAGATCAAAAATACAAACAAAAACTACAAGGCAAGTGTCACCATAAATGCGCATCTCTCATTTTCAGAAGAAAGTATCTCTGTTTTTAATCAACAAATAGTATTCTTCAAAACTATATACTGGGTTATCAGTCAAGATATTTAGCAAATTGTTCCTAAAACTTTTAATAGCACCATCACGAACTTCCCGTGACTTGCTCATTTTTTGTTCTAGACAGCCTACTATAATAATATGGTATTACTAGCTGGTTTTTATGTCTTGTATCGTGGGAATGAACGTCTGCTGCCACGACATATTTTTATATATTTCTCTTGACAAAAATTAACTTTGTATAAAACATGATGCCATATAAAGTCATGACCCGCAATGATTTGAAAAAGGGCATACAAGATGAATCCGACGGAATATTTACTATTGATCTTATTGCCGATTTTCGGACCTTAAATACTTTATCCAGATGTGTGCTCGCTGTCGAACTCCATGCTATTAGGTACCCCATAACGCATTACCGACTCAAATGAAGCATAATAGGTAGTGACAGTGGCCCGCTTACCACCTGTCTAACTTTTCTAATGGCATAAGTCCTTTGACTCAGTATACTGCATAGCTTAGAAATATGGTCACTCCAAAGTAAATTTACATCCAATGTAACACCCAAAAATTTTACATTTGATTCCTTATTTTTTCATTAGACTTAGTTTCAAAAACTACGGATTTTGTTTTATATTCATTTAACACCAATTTGTTAGATGCAAACCAGCCGTTGGCCCTCTGCAGAATATGCTCCAAGATAGCCACCCAGTCCTCTCCTCTTCCCATGCTGACCCCGAAAGTTGCATCGTTCGCGTATGATATGTTTCTTATGCTTTCGTCATTAAATGTATTTGGTAAATCATTTATATATACTAGGAAGAGGAACGGACCCAGCACAGACCCCTATGGCGCACCCGTTCCAACAAACATAGGAACACCATCCACCCCTCTGGAGTTCAGTTATTTTGCTCGATTAATATGAATACTGAAGTCTAACATAAGAGGTCCTTTAGTGCTAAAATACATGAATAGAAACTCCTAATAAACTATTTGTTTACGTTCCACTCAAAACAGCAATGCCAAATAAGTTGATCGATAAGATGGGCTACTATATGTCTAAATTGTTGTGTCTTTTCACTTTCAGTTAGAGTCAGCTTACGGATAAGAGCTTCTTAAAACTGGAGGATGAAGCGGTAGAAATCCCTTAAATATGGAGGGTAGAAGGCAAGGAGAACCAACTCTATGTAAGAAAAAGTGTCCACAAAAAGCATCAAATTGGTGGCACCACAATAGCAAGAGGCTACATTTTAAATGATGCGCTGTTATCATATTGAAGTCGTTTTCACTTATTTACCTCATTAACAAATTCTTGTAGATGGCTACCTTTCCTTCATAAGATTTGAAGTTCTTATTTTCAACCTTGACACTATTGAACATGTGCTAGTTATTCAAATGAATGCGCAATTCACTACTATACTTGAATGAAAATTCACAGCCTTCACGACACTTAACGAGCAACAGATTCAGATTTAGGTTCAATCTTATTCGCATTTTTTCTATGACGATTTAAATATCACGATGCTCTAGTTCTATAGAAAAAAATTCAGTGACTCAAAAATAAACTAATAATTATTACTCATCTAAAAATAAACTAGATAACATAGCTTTCAAAATCACAACATTTAATTAAGATCGTAGCTCCAGAACGGCTAATACCGGTACTGGCGGTACTACTCTGTGGGCCATTTAAAGCGGTTTCCGGTTTCTTTACATTGATTGATTGATTGATTGGGAATGGTATTTACGTTCATTTCATTTTGACTATTTTGAGTGTTCGAACGTTTACTGCCCTGATTTTCTTGAAATTTCGGATTTTAGCTTATTTTGGCCTGAAAAAGCCGAATATGAAGTCAGATTTTGTCGCTGGGTCATCTTTTTTTTTCAAAAACTTGAGGTGACCTGACTTTTCCTTACCTTACTAACCTAACCTCCGAGTTCATAAAAGCATAGAATTCCTGAAATATATGAATTCAATTATAAAAAAGACAATGTTTTTGATAATAAAATTCATCTATAACATGAATTCTATTGACCATTTTCATATGACGTCACGCGACTTCGGCCATTTTGCCTGGAGGACAAACAAACCATTGTTATGCAAACAGTTGTGATGAATTGTCATTTAAGTTTCATAATTTTTTGAGTTGTTTGTCGAATTTGAAGTTTTTTTCTGATTATTTGGTTATTGTTGGAGTTTATTAGAGAAAATGCCATCGTTTTGTGCGGTGGTTAATTGTGGTATGAGAGCAAACCGAGACAAAGTGAGATTTTATAGAATCCCTGCTTAGTGTTGTAAATATCCGTATCCTTTCGATATTCGGATAATCCGTATTCGGAACCAAGAAAAATCCGTATCCAGTGCCCGGATACGTATCCAAAAGTTCAATCATATAAAAGGCAACCATAAATACACTACGACATCGGACCCGGGCGACCAAAGGATACGGAATCGGACTGGATACGGAATCAGATCGGATACGAATTCTATGCAAACGCAACAGCGCAGAGAGCAAATAAAAATAAAATGAAGAGCTAAACAAACAGAATAAATAAAAAATAATTAGAGAGCTTTAAAGTCCGTGAGACACGGGTTCATTTTGGCAAAAAATTTGTAAATATTTAATATTAATTTTTCATGAATTTATTGCAGCGTGTATAAAAAACGCGTGAATAACAAAAAAACAACATAAAAATTTGACAAAACACAAATACCTGTCAAATTTTCATGTCAATTTTGTTTTGATTTCCGACCTACACTGCAATATTTTATGGAAAATTATGCAAAATATTTAAGAATATTTTTTGTCAAAAATGACACCGCGTCTTTTGGGCTTTTAATATCATAACATACATTTTATGCGAAACAAGGTAGTGTTACGAATTTTGTCAGAAGTTAAATTAAATTGAAGATTTCAAATAATTACTGAAAGATCGGTATTCCTCATTAAGAATATTTAGATCTACCATTCAATTTTATTCATAATGTAGGGAGTGAAAATGAAATAGGACGATGGATACGGAACCGCTGCGTGACGATTGTCAGCACCGCCACCGGTTCCGTATCCATCTTTCATGGCGCATTCGCTTCGCGCATTCGGAATTTGTTTCCATTCAGCACTAGCCATCCATCCACTTTGATTCCGTATCCAAATATTCCGAATCCGTATTCACACAGACTGATTCCGGAATATACGGATCCTTTCAATATTCGGATTCAACGGAAATTTGGATACGTATCCAGACATCACTATCCCTGCTGCCCTCAAGAATGCTGGTGATTATTCAAATGCTGTATCACTAGAAAAGCAAGAGAAATGAATTAAAGCATTGAAAAGGGGACCTTTTAGTGAAATTCAATTGAAATATGCACGAGTCTGTTCTAAACATTTTATAACAGGCAAGTTTACTTGAATAAGTGAAAAAAGATGAACTCTTTATTTAAAACATTTTTCAGGGACTCCTGCAGAGTTATTGGATAAAGACAACCCTGACTGGATTCCAACCCAAAATATGGGGTACACAATTGCCAATCCTGTTGGTAAAACTCAAGTCAGCAGGTTTAAACGTTCGGTTAAACGAAAAGAGCAAGTAGAGCAGGTATCTAGTGATTTTGCTGTAATTGTTATATGACAGCAAATTAGGACCTTCATGAAAGTATATTTATTTTTTCTGGAGGAACAATATGAAGATATAGATATAGACAGGCCACATTGCCAGCTTTGAGGTACACGCTTCTTCATCCTTAGACTGAGAGCGGGTGTGAAGGAGAAAAACAATTGCTGCTATATGACTGCACACTTCTCCTAAGCCTGCCATACAAGTGCAATGTCCACTGAAAATACTACCGTCAGTTAGGATAATAACCCATGAATTCAGAAGCTTTTCCTTAAGACGTTGTGAATGTTTCACCTGAAATATAAAGTTTACTTTTAGTTATAACAATTAAGAACACTGATTAGTATGAGAATAAACCTAATGAATATCATTAAAATACATCTTACCTTGCCAATAACTACAAAAGCTGTTTCGTTCACTCTTTTCCCATAAATTTCTTGGACTAGTCCTGCTTCATACAATTTGAAACCTTGCAAGCTTTTATATGCTTTAATTTGCTGTCCAGTATAAAAACTGTGGGTGAGCATAAAATAATTAACCATATCGATGATGGATATTATATGGAATTGATGACAATGATATCAAATCTTGAGAGCTGGACTCCAAGAGATAGGGGTCTATATCATCAATAATTTTGATTTTCTGATCGTAGCGGCTCTTAATATCGGCAGGAAGTGATTGATAATAAGTACTTCTTTCCATTTTCAATATAAATTTATGATTCAAAGTTTTTTAATACTTTTACTTTCAATAAACGTAAGCAAACAACTCGGAACTTCTGATAGTCGTAAATGGTTTGTTTGTCCTCCAGCCAAAATGGCGGACCTGTCAAAATCAGGTGATTGAAAATCATCATGACAAACTTTATTGTGTCATTACTGTCATTTGATACTCGTTATTGATAGATGCATTTGTTTGTTTTTTTGAGTTTTATAGTATTTCAGAGTGAAAATTCAACAAATTCTTGAGTTATGTCTCGTAGTGAATATTATTCAACTCTTACCGATGATGTGAAAGCCCGCTACGACAAGAAATTGGAGATAATAGACGATATAGACCCATATTCATTTGGAGAAGTCAGTTGTCCAAGGATCTGGAAGTAATCCCTTCAGTATCTTTGATGGATTTGGTAAATTATATAATCCTTAGTCATAGCTTCTACACTGGACAGCAGCTTAAAACCTACAAATCTTTATTGGCCTACAAATATTATTAGTCTGGGTATGTCCAAGATGTTTTGGCTCGACAAATGAATGATATTGCCTACATTGTTGTTGGAAAGGTAGGCATAGCAAACAATTTTATTATTTCTAAATGTTATATTTCAATATTATATTTTTTTATCAATAACTTTCTCATTGTTACAGATTAGACTTTCTCAAAATGCAAGGTTTGGCTAATCCCGTTATCAGATGGGGTTGTTTCCAGTGAACATTGCACATGTATGGCAGGTTTGGGGGAAGTTTGTAGTAATGTGACAGCATTGTTGTTTTGTTTACAAGCTTGTCCAGCTGAAAACGAAAATGAATCTGTTTCCTGCACACAAAGGCTTGCACAGTGGCCTGTACCTTCTACGAAATCCATTGACTTGATTAAATAATTTAGTTTGTTGTCAAAAATGAATAAATAATTTTACATTAACTGTTTTTAATTTGTCAACAACATTACATAGGGTTGAAAATAAGCAATATCTGTTTTTAAATAGCTTTATTATCTCCAAGAAAATACAAAGTGATCATAAATTAGAAGTCACCTTACTCTAAACAATTGATTAACTATTTCAATCTTTACGCTTATTGTGATAAATCCTGAAACAAGAATATGTGTTATTTGATCATGAACATAAATAACCACTTACTAATCTTTTTGAATCGTTCATCTGACCTCACTGTACTTCTTTCGTAACGATTCAGGGACTGTACATCTTTTTTTTCACCAACTATATAAGTATCTCATGTTTTGAGTGGGTACCCAATCTGGGTTATTCTTATTCTCTAGTAGGGCTGGTTGTCCTAAATATATAAGAGCATTACTTTCATTTAGCTTTTAGCATAATTGTTTTGTTGTTCTTTTTGTACCTTTTTTAGGATATTATTTTGAAAAATCAAGGAACCAAACTCAATTATAATCAAAATACTCACCCAAAAAGAAATGTCTTGAACAAATTCTAGCATTTCTCAGCATACTTTCGTTCAGAGGACCCCTTTTCAAAGCCCTAACCCATAAGTCACGTCGTTGTTTTGACAAGGCATTTAAATAGTCTCCACGGTTTTTCAGCGTGGTGGGAATCCTGAAGAATCGAACTTGGTCTCTTTCCGATCTCATTGAACACATAACAACACAACAAAGCATTGGCATTTTAATAATATATTGCAAACTCCGTAACGACTTTTACACTGTTAGCATAGGCCGAAATGTTTGTCTGCCCACCAGGTGAACATGGCGGATTTGTTTTGACAGTTGTGACGTCATCCTAAAATGATCTATAGATCATTTTAGGTCACGTGACTTTGACAGGTCCTCTATGTTCACTTGGTGGGCAGACAAACTTTATTGTGTCATTACTGTCATTTTATACTCGTTATTGATAGATGCATTTGTTTGTTTTTTTGAGTTTTATAGTATTTCAGAGTGAAAATTCAACAAATTCTTGAGTTATGTCTCGTAGTGAATATTATTCAACTCTTACCGATGATGTGAAAGCCCGCTACGACAAGAAATTAGAGATAATAGACCCATATTCATTTGGAGAAGTGAGTTGTACAAGGATCTGGAAGTAATCGCTTCAGTATCTTTGATGGATTTAGTAAATTATATAATCCTTAGTCATAGCTTCTACACTGGACAGCAGCTTAAAACCTACAAATCTTTATTGGCCTACAAATATTATGAGTCTGGGTATGTCCAAGATGTTTTGGCTCGACAAATGATATTGCCTACATTGTTGTTGGAAAGGTAGGCATAGCAAACAATTTTATTATTTCTAAATGTTATATTTCAATATTATATTTTTTTATCAATAACTTTCTCATTGTTACAGATTAGACTTTCTCAAAAAGCAAGGTTTGGCTAATCCCGTTATCAGATGGGGTTGTTTCCATTGAACATTGCACATGTATGGCAGGTTTGGGGGAAGTTTATAGTAATGTGACAGAATTGTTGTTTTGTTTACAAGCTTGTCCAGCTGAAAACGAAAGTGAATCTGTTTCCTGCACACAAAGGCTTGCACAGTGGCCTGTACCTTCTACGAAATCCATTAACTTGATTAAATAATTTAGTTTGTTGTCAAAAATGAATAAATAATTTTACATTAACTGTTTTTAATTTGTCAACAACATTACATAGGGTTGAAAATAAGCAATATCTGTTTTTAAATAGCTTTATTATCTCCAAGAAAATACAAAGTGATCATAAATTAGAAGTCACCTTACTCTAAACAATTGATTAACTATTTCAATCTTTGGCACGCTTATTGTGATAAATCCTGAAACAAGAATATGTGTTATTTGATCATGAACATAAAGAACCACTTACTAATCTTTTTGAATCGTTCATCTGTTTTTTTGTACCTTTTTTAGGATATTATTTTGAAAAATCAAGGAACCAAACTCAATTATAATCAAAATACTCACCCAATAGGAAATTTCTTGAACAAATTCTAGCATTTCTCAGCATACTTTCGCTCAGAAGACCCCTTTTTAAAGTCCTAACCCATAAGTCACGTCGTTGTTTTGACAAGGCATTTAAATAGTCTGCACGGTTTTTCAGCGCGGTGGGAATCCTGAAGAATCGAACTTGGTCTCTTTCCGATCTCATTGAACACTTAACAACACAACAAAACATTGGCATTTTAATAATATATTGCAAACTACGTAACGACTTTCACACTGTAAGCATAGGCCGAAATGTTTGTCTGCCCACCAAGTGAACATGGCGGATTTGTTTTGACAGTTGTGACGTCATCCTAAAATGATCTATACTTTTATGAACTCGGAGGTTAGGTTAGTAAGGTTAGAAAAAGTCAGGTCAGCTCAAGTTTTTGAAAAAAAAAGATGACCCAGCGACAAAATCTGACTTCATATTCGGCTTTTTCAGGCCAAATTATGCTAAAATCCGAAATTTCAAGAAAATTGGGGGAGTCTGTTGCAAAGTCAATAATTACCTAAGTTTTGAGTATAATGGACAAAACTAAGTACTTACCAGCAAAACTGAAAGAAACAACATGAAATAAAAGAAGAATTAACATGAATACTCTGCTTGAATGGTTTGAATGAAAACATGAAAATCAATAATAAAATAAAGGAGAGGACAAATAAATTAATTGGTTACAGGAATTATGTCTACATCATGAAAAGGCTGTATGATAGAACTCCTATTCATTTAAAAAGTAAGAAAACTTTCAAAAGTTTGAAGAAAACATAGCTGACATGACTACTTTCATTAGCAACTGAAGATGTTTTGAGTATAATGGACAAAACTAGGTACTTACCAGCAAAACTGAAAGAAACAACATGAAATAAAAGAAAAATTAACATGAATACTCTGCTTGAATGGTTTGAATGTAATGAGTTACTATATTTTTTAAATTTTCCTGAAGTATAACAGCTCTCCTAAAAGTACGGGGCACTTCTGAGAGTAACTGGATTTTTTTGATAGGATCTCTGTTTTCCTGGTTATATAATTTTATATTTTAGTTTTTCCCTAGCTATAGAGTCAAGTTTTATTTCATTTTTTTGATGTTATGATAAACTGTTATTATGAATTGAATTGGCATTTACTTGGTGAAAGTTCATATTCATAACTTTATAAAGAAATAAAAAAAACTATTCACAGGTTGGAATCAAAAACTATTCAGTTCATAACATTGACTTCATCTCTTTCTAAACTATGGTATTATAAAACAATCTATTTATACGAAAATTGAATATAACAGAGGGGTTCCTAGAGAAAATAAATAACAATAAGCAATTCATTCAGAGTTATTAGTAGGTACATTGAACAGATTAAGGAGAGGAGAAGGGTTTACTTCAGATGGTTTTATGGAGACTATTTTCTAATTGTGATTAAAGGTATGGCTTTCTTGAATAAGATGGCACGCATAATTAGAGTCAGTTTTCTGCCTAATGTAGCTACGTTGTTCGTGTATTCGAGTTTCTAAATTTCTAATTGTATGTTCTATATAGAATTTTTCACAATCGTTGTCGAGTCTATAAACACCAGTACGTTCATCTCTATGAATTTTTGATTTGTTGTTTTTAATCAATTTTCCAATACTATTATTGGTTTTATATGAAATTTCGAAAATTAGCTTTGGGCAACAGAATTTTGAAAAGCCTATGAATCATACTATGATAAGCCGCTAATTTATGTGAAAAAGGGTATAGTGATGTGTTATGAATTGTAATATCTGTATGAGATGGTTTATGAAAAATTGAAAATTCGAGTTTGTTGCTTTTTCAGGTAATAGTTAAATCTAAGCAATTAATAGAATTATTCATTTCAGTTAATGGAGAAAATTCAATACGGGGGTGTATGGAATTAATATAAGTCATGAAATTATCCAATTGTCGATCTGTACCAGTGTAGCAAACAATGACGTCATCAACGTATCTATACCAATAAAGTATTTACTGCTGAAGTGGTTCATAATAGTTTTCTCCAAATTATCCATAAAAATTTCTGATAACAAAGGGCTTAAGGGATTTCCCATGATCAAACCTTCCTTATTACTATAACATACGTTGTTGAAACTGAAATAATTTTGTTCTAAACAAATTTCCAGTAAATGAGTAATATCTGACTGTATTAGTGGATGAACATTATCAGAAAAAAGGAAATTTTTGATTAAATTTACAGTTTCATTAGGCAGAGTGCTAGGAAACAGATTGTTCACATCTAAAGAAAATAATTTTGAATTGTGAGGTAATACAATATTTTGAATGTTTTTGATTAAATCGTTTGAATTTTTAATGGGTTCAAATTTCGTATATTTCTTAATTATGTCGATCAAAAATTTTGATAATTTAATGGCTGGAGCTGCTATATATGAAACTACTGGTCTGATGGGGTAACCATTTTTGTGTAAATTAATTAAAGAATATAACTGAGAAGCTTGTGGATTAGTTATGACTAACTTTCTCATATCACCATCACTAATCATTGACTTTGCTTCATTAATAGCAATTTTGATAATTTTCGAAAATTGTTTTTTCATAAACAAAATTTCATATAAAACCAACAATAGCATTGGAAAATTGATTAATAACAACAAATCAAAAATTCATAGAAATGAACGTACTGGTGTTTATAGACTCGACTGTAACGATTGTGAAAAATTCTACCTATATAAGACGTACAATTAGAAATTTCAAAACTCGAATACATGAACACCAACGTAGCTGTATTAAGCAGAAAACTGACTCTAATTATGCATGTCATCTTGTTCAAGAAAACCATACCTTTAATCACAATTAGAAAATATCAAATCAAACTGTTTACTTTGCCAAATTACTTACATTACTACAAAACAATTGTAATTACAATTTAACTTTATAACTATTTGACAAAAGTGCAGGCAGCGACTGATCAAGAGTTCTGACCGCCCTAGGCTAATCATGGGGAAGCGCCCCTGCCAGGTGTGTTACGAACTCCCTAAAAAGTAGTGAGTGAGTAGAGTAGTAGTGTGAAAAATTTAACATGGTTCATATTACCTATAAAACTCTTCAGATCGATCTGCAAGCAAAACTAACGTTATCCTTGAATCTGCATGACATTCAACCTTAGGGTGGCAAATCATTTTTTTAAGCAGACCGTACATAGAGGCAAAGTAGCTCATAAGACCAACATCATGACAAGTGACTGCAGGCTGCCAAGTAGAAAACCAAATTCATGTAGTGTTTCGCCACATGACTTGTATTGGCTTAGTTTCTATAGACAACTTAGTTGCCATTGACCATGACGTGGTCATCTAGTGTGTGAAGTTGCTTCGACTTGAGTATTTTTGAAATATTTACACTTCTGTTATTATTTTGAAAAAAAGAGGAGAGGCATCATACAAGTGAAAGATTTTTGCAACTGATTGATGATTTATTTGAAAATTATAGTGATTAAGTAATTATTATTAGATTATACAAAAGTTTTTTTCGTGCTTTAGCGATTGCAAATCTTTCCACAATTTTTTCAAATTCAATAGTTTGTTAAAAATCACTTTCGATGTACATGCAAGTTTTTGCTGGCGGAGTGTGGAGCGCAAGTAATTTTTTACTCTTTTAAGTGCTGAAAAAGACCTTTCGCCGCTGCAGTTGGTAACACTCATTGTCAAAAAAATTCTTGAAATTGTCTCTACATTCGGAAACATGCATGAAATATTAAAACTTTTTATTAACTGCAAAAAACCCTTTGGGGTTCTGGCAGAAATAGAATGCTCGGTCTCGGTGTCAGATTTTAAAAACTGCGCCAAATGGACGCATTCTTCTGCAAAGTTTTCTTCTAAATCAGTGGCATATATAGGCTCTTGTACCGTATATTTAAAACTGAGTTTAATGATAAACCGAGTTTAATTTGTCATTTTCGCTTGTCAAATTAAACTCGGTTTATCATTAAACTTGGTTTAATAATATACGGTGCAAGAGCCTAATAGTTGTTTTCACTCCTTTGCTTTGCTTCTATAAATTCACTGTCGTCTAGTTCATGCAGTTTCCATAAGAAACCAAACTTTCTGTTTACTGTATTATAAATAATTGCCGATTTTTTAAGTGCACTTTAAGACAATCAATGACTGCATATTAATTATCAAAGATGAAAGAACCTAGACGATAAAGAATGGAATACGATACAATCGATACCGAGTCATGTAGCCGCAAACGCGAGAACTAGTTTGCACTGTTAAAATTCCAAATTTGCGAGGCGAATCAAAGGTACTCTTGCCAGCTTACCCACTCGCTTGACCACCGACCGATTCGAATAACAAGTCAGCGTTTGTTTTACGAGGGCTTTTTAAAATTTCAAAATTTATTGTTAAACTCAGGGACTTTCAAGCTCATTTACTTTTAGTATTTTGTCTCGGTCTAGTTGAGATATGTAGGGTACATGCAATGATGCTAGATCAGTGCATGCGAAGACACGATTTCAGCGCGCCCCCCTGATCCTCGCGCCCTAGGCTGCAGCCTAATTAGCCTAAGGGTTAATCAGGCCCTGAGTGCAGGCCCATCTTAAGAGTTTCGGTGCCCCAAGGCTCCGGATATTTTAGTACCTCAAAACTTTTTTATAGTTATCTGAAATATTATATTTTTTCATTCACAAATCTAAATAACGATTCAAATATTCAACAAAAATATAATAACGATTATTCTTATGAAAACTATTACATTTCTAACCTAACAGTAATTGAAAACAATTTTGAAAAAAAATGGTACTCAGTAAGATACAAACATCTCAAAACAACCTAATAAGGTTCTCTTCTTGATTTGAGTTCGGCAAACCAGTGGCCAGCCAGAATTTTGTATTAGGAAGGGTTTCCAGAAAAAATTGGGGATATTATAAAAAACTAGAATATTTTGTGGAACAGAAAACGTAACGTACATATGAATTACCCACATTTAATAAAATATAATGAAAATATCTCTCAGGTAGTGGGAATACTCAAGTCTCAAATAAAATACATTTAAAAATCATGAACGTCAATGACAAAAAAATTTCGAGGCAGTGAGTATTAGTTTACGCATGGAATTAAAACAATAAACAAAAAATTCATCATCATAATAAATGCCAATTAAAATTTACTCATTAATTATAATAAAATAGTAAGAGGGCGAGATTGAAAAGCTTAGACCTCAAGAATTTCGTCTTCCAGAATAGGAATATCTGAATGTTTATACATCACCAGTAGAATTCCTCGAATAATTTTTAAGAAATTTCAAGGAAGAAAACAATATTTCACAAGAACATATCGTGGTTGGTAAAGTTGAGTTATAATTAAAAGTTAATGAATTCTTGGAAATAAATTTTCAGTATGTGGTGGGGTTCAACCCATAAAACCCCCCTCTCGCTGCGCCTCTGCGGCAAACATCACCATGGAGTGACCCACTGAGGCCATCGAAAATGTATAATAAGCTGTTTTCAATCGAATGTATTTCAGTGTTCACTACAAAATTGAAATATTTTTGTATTGTATTAATTCAGTCCCATCTTGGGACTGGCGTAATATGCCCCTTTGAGGCCGATGCCCCACGGCACGTGCCTCGTGTACCTTGCCGTTAAGATGGCCCTGCAAAAGTGAACTTCCTCGCGATTATAAAAAACCGATAACATTTGTCCCACATAAAAGTAAGGCAAATGGGAGAAAGCTCAAAAAAAATTAATATTTAAACTTAGAAACTACAGTAAAAAAACAAGAAAAATAAACAAGAGAGGGGTTATCCAGGAGGACAGGGGTTCATCTAGCCCGCTAAAGGAGTGAGGGGTAATAGCCGTAATCAAACCGTTCGGAGAAGGAGAATATTATAGGCACGTACCATTCCTGAACCATTCTCGCTAGTTAACCCGCGACTCCTAATTCAACCGACGAAAAACAATTAAAATAAAAATTGCAAACAACAAATGAAAATCACACCCGAAAGTATTCAAGAAGAATGCTTTTCAAATAATTTTGACATGGCTGGCAACACACTGATTGGCCTAAGATCTTTATAATCTTTGGGGTTTGCAGTTTTTCCTATTGGCTTAATAATCGCTTTTTTCCAGATTGAAGGAACAGTTTTTGATAAAATACATGAATTTATAACATTTAAAATAGGCTTTATAGAAAAAAGTAGTGTGATTTTAATATCTTTAATTGACAAACCATCGTAGCCAGTTGCATTGGATTGAATACTGTTTATAATCTTCATTAATTCATCTTCACTGACAAGTGTGAACTCTAAAGAATCTTTTGTTATCAACTGATTGTCGTTGTAAAAAGTAATTAGGTCGGTTGATGTTGTGTCTGGTAGATTGTCCGTTTTTTGAAAATATCGGTGTATTTCATAAGGATTTTTAAGATCTTCCGGTATTTCTGTAACCTTTTTATTGAATGTCAAGTTAAACTTTCTTGCTGTGTCCCAGAAATCTTTCCCTCTCTTATTCGAAAGTGTATTAACATAAGTTGTTTTTTCCTTATAATATAATAGAGTGCTTAGTAAAATTTCTCAGTTGTCTGTAGTATTGCAAATGTTTGTGTAACTTCGTTTGGAGGTAATTTTTATGTGCTTTATCACGTATCTTAATTAATTTTTTTATAGTGTCCGTTATCCAAGGAAGGTATGGTTTTTCTCCTATTAAAATTATGCTGTCAAAGTTAGATGAAATATGGAATAAAAGCTCTTCCAAGTTCTGCAAAAATGTTGCGTCACTGATGATATATATTTATTAGTAAATAAGTACTTGTATTACTGATAAAGGAGATGGCAACATACTCAAACAAATAGTTTTCTAAACTGATTCTTTTAAATTGCATACATTTTCTTGTATATATTGCCACACCGCCCCCTCTACCCTCTCTAACTTCTCTCACAAGCCTGTATTCAGGTATGCTGAAATGGGAACTATTAGTTCCTGTACTCAGCCAAGTCTCTGTCAAAAAAAAAATAGTCTCCATAAAACCAACTGTTCGGAGTCCCTTCCCTATACATGAATAAATATAAAAATTCCGGAAACCTGGTTAACGACCAGATTGAAGTAAACCCTTTTCCTCTCCTTAATCTGTTCAATGTACCTACTAATAACACTGAATGAATTGCTTATTGTTATTTATTTTCTCTAGGAACCCCTCTGTTATATTCAATTTTCGTATAAATAGATTGTTTTGTAATTCCATAGTTTAGTACGATATGAAGTCAAAGTTATGACGTAACGCGTTTACTCAATAGATTTTTATTCCAACCTGTGAAAAGTTAGTTTTTTTATTTCTTTATAAAGTTATGAACTGTTATTTTGGTTGTGCAAATAAACTTTATTTATTATTATTATGTTAATAGTATCGCTGGTTGTTACTTGAAAGAAAACACAATTATCTAAAATCTCTGGATGAAGGCCCAGGTTGAGATTCCGTGACATAAAGATTTTAATGAAATAAAATAAGGTTATGTTTATTATATATAAAAGAAGAAATGGTTTTTGGACTAAAGCACCTATAAAAGTTTGTATTGATATCAAGGAATTAGTGGATATGATAAACGCAAAATATGTACCTACTCCAAAATTGAATCATTACAAAAAAATAGCCGGTTCAGAAACGTTATGGGTTATAATTTATCACCCATATACATTAAGAAAAGTAGCTATTAATCTTAGCTGGATGAGAAACTGTAACGTCCTTGTTTTGTGCAATCCGGGAGTATCATTGGAATATCTAACGCGGAGGTCATTATTCTGAATGTAGATACAGCAAAACCATCCCTGCAAGTTACTATTTTTCTTATGCTTTTTCATCCTTATTAAAAACTGATTTATCTCTGTCGTTACCGTCACCTGAACTGATCGAAAGACTATTTTACCTATCAATAATTTAATTTTTGTGAAAAAATGAAGTAAATAAGGATATTATTTGAGTCAACTTTCAGAGAAAGACATTTGCCTTGTATCTAACTGTATATATATATATAGATATATTATATATATATATATATATATATATATATATATATATATATATATATATATATATATATATATATATATATATATATATATATATATATATATATATATATATATATATATATATATATATATATATATATATATATATATATATATAATACTTCTAACATTTACCGTCTAAAGGTATATGGGGATATTTCGATGTTTCGTGAATTCGTATAACCAGCTCCGCTAGGAGGTTTGTTTGATCAGTTTAAAATAGATGCCCTAGTTTACTTCATTTTATTGCCACGGACGTGTCTCGATAACACGAAGAATTCTGTTATATAAATATTATAGATTATATATCTATATAATAATAATAATAAAATGACTTTATTTCCACAAATGTGTATACACAGCATTTGCCCAGGCAGGCGAAGATTAGCTTAAAGCTACTCTTTAACTCTTAACCTACCTGGTTAACACGTAAATTAGCTATAAAATAAAGTAAACTTCATAAGAACACTACAAGAGAAACAAATACTAAAACACAGATACAGAGATAGTGACATACATATCATCATTATCATTTTCATTGCCTGGCCAAGAGTAAGTCCCTAAGAGTATGCCGATATCTAGACAATGAAGAAATAGACATAGTGAACACAAAAGAGTTGTAGTACTTTACTAAATTATAAGTAAAGCAGCGCTCGAACATGGCAGAGGAATGCTGTGGCATTGTCACAGTATTATGTCGGGTGTTGACATTATGAACTGATTTTCTAAGAACGATTTTTTTGTATAAGTAAGAAGGAGCTTTAGACCTGATCAAACGATATATGAAGACAAGAAAATTCAACCCAAAGGCGTGATTAATTTTTAACCATCCAATTTGCGAGAAACAAGGTGTAATGTGATCATATCTCCCTCGGTCGAAAATAAATCTACAACATGTATTTTGAATGCGTTGCAATTGACTACGGGATTCCTGGTCGAGACAAGGGTAGTAAACAATGCTACAATAATTCAAAACTGAAAGAACCAAAGTTTCGGTTAGCTTTTTACGCATTTTGAAATTCAGTATGTGCTTGTTGACATAAAGCATACGCATTCTCATGTAACACTTCTGAAGAAGTGAAGTAATATGACCTTTAAATCTTAGGTTCTGGTCTATAATCAGTCCTAAATTTTTTGCTTGGTCTGACAAGTTGATCTCAACGCCATCCAACTCAAGCTGTATCAAATTCTGAGTATCTGGTCTCTTATACCTGCTACAAAACAGAAGTGCGGTTGTCTTTGATGGATTTCTGGTTAAATTGTGTGCTCTTGAGAATTGAGATATCGCAGTTAGATCCCTATTTATGGAATCGTTTGCAGCCGGTACATTGGATGGGTCGAAGCAATGAATCAATTGGGTGTCATCGGCATACAGCTGCATTGTACAATCAGATACAACATTTGGTAGATCTGAGGTATATAATAAAAACAATAAAGGGCCCAAAATAGATCCTTGTGGAACACCCGATACAATAGGTTTAGATTTAGATAAGTTATTGTTAACACGGACACGCTGGCTACGCTTCCACAAATAAGATTTGAAAAAAGATAGAGCAGTAATATCCGAACCAAAATATTCGAGTTTAGCACACAGTAGCTCATGATCAATTAGATCGAATGCCTTAGAAAAGTCTAAAGCAACCAAAAGAACTCCCATTTTCCTATCAATAGCCCTAACAATATCATCAATAATATTTAATAAGGCAGTGGTAGTACTATAACCCCTGCGGAAACCAGACTGCTGAGAAGGCAGGATATCATTACTTACGAGATAATCATATAACTGAACATAAACTACACGTTCGAGAATTTTTGATAAAACTGGTAGAAGACTTATCGGCCGCAAGTCTCGTACAGCTCCAGGATTACTGACCTT
>JARQZK010001475.1:185000-327500 GCA_030704885.1 Cynegetis impunctata | reverse complement strand
ATGGAATCCGTCGTTACTACGTGATAATTTAACATGATGAACAAAACTAAATTTGAATTTACTATGTTTATTATCACAAAATATTTTGAAAAATTGCGATTGCAATTTCGGTCACTAGACCATCATCGGGCAGATTGAGTTACCTTCTTAACTCAATCTGCCCGATGATGGTCTAATGACCGGAATTGCAATCGCAATTTTTCAAAATATTTTGTCATAATAAACGTAGTAAATTCAGATTTAGTTTTGTTCAAAATAGATTTAAAAATTGTATTGTCAGGTCAGATATCGATAGTTTGAGTTTACAATATGTCTTTGAATGTAGTGCTATTCAGCGTTTTGTTAATAGTTATTTTAGATTAGATTTGTATTTATAGATCAGGCGAACCCACTCTTGGTAATGTGGATATATTTCTTGAAAGACTCGCGTCGTTGCTCGAGCTTCTTACTAAAGAAAAAGCAACCAAGTATGTGTTTTTAATATTGACTCTCTGAAACCTGGAGATAGAAACAACCAAGCTTTGATGGCGATCTTACAGTCATATGGAGTACAGGTAATGATTAGTGAACCAACTCGTGTAACCTTCCATTCTTCTTCTTTCTTGGAGTTATAAGACAAAAGACCAATGATTATTTTTCCCAATAAACTTTGCTTCAATTACAGGGAATACTTATAAACTGAAGATAAGGCATTTTGAAAATACGATGTAAATTAACATATCATTTTTTTTTTAATTGCGATGAAACGTTTGGCATTGCGCAAAAAGACCCAACTCTAGTAATAATCAAAACACAAAATTAGAGCTAGATCTCCTTGCGCAATGTCTAACATTGCTTACAATATCATTGAGTAATTTATATACATTCAAGGACTTACTTTGAATAATAATTATAGAGCAATATATAAATTAAAACCCAAAGAACAATACATAATTGAAATTTTAATATTATATACCTACCAAAAATTTTGTATGAAGATTGATGACCATAAGGATGAGCCTATTTTACATCGCTAATATCAATTCTGCAAAAAGAAAAAAATCTATGAATAAACGCAAATCATGTTTAATACCCATATTAACATAAAATTATTAAATAGGTAGACTATCCCCTTCAGTAAATCTATGTTAAGGGGGCGTTCAAGTATTACGTAACGCAATTTTAGAAGATTTTTTGACCCTCCCTCCCCCCTATGTAACGCAGCGTAACGTTTTTATGTACCCACGCCTCCCCCACCCTAACGTTACGTAACACACCCAAGTGACTATTTTTACCTAAAAGTACCGGAAAGCCGCTAGAATACCTTTGTAATTGTTTTAATCGCGTCTGCGTTAATGATGAACATAACAAGAGATTTCTAACTCGCAATACATTCGTATACTGTTTATTTCTTTTTTTCAGATTGTTATTTGATAAGCAATCAAAGAAATTTTTCCTTGAACTCTTTGCTAGGTAGTAGGTACTTATATTACATCGAATTATGTCGTTTTCCTGACTTGACCCTGTTCATACATTTTTTGTTTCATCCGCCATTGTTCTTCTCTTGCATTCTCCTATTTTCGCTTTTTTCCACCAATACACTTACAATAAAATAAAATATTTATTTTCACCTTTGGCAATGAAATTGTAAACGGAAACCTAAACATTCTAGTCTAAATAAAATCGTATTCTTAACAAAAAATCTGAAAAGAAATCAGTCATAAAAAAATAAAAGTGATCACTGGCTTCACGGTGTTCGATTCTGTCATCATTAAAGGTTTGAATGCAGACCCTGACAAAAGTGATTCGAAATCATAAGCATGAGTGTTCGCTGTAGAGGATGCGTGTTTCCCACTCCTTATGGATATGTGTGTCGGTCCGCTGTAACCAACAGCTTCTTTTTTACCAAAACCGTCAAGATCCACGTTGACACCAGCATATACAGAAGGAATGAGTTTGTGTCGCTCTGCTACGACTCAGTCGTGGTCAGGTAAAAGTACTCTGTATTCCATATGCATTAACAGAGGGCTCTGACTTTTCACTGCCAGTGAACCTATTGGTACACGGGCCTTATCATCTTGGGAGAGAACAAATACTTGTTGCGGTCCCAGAAGTGACGCGAGAGATTCCAATGACCTAATTGTAGCAGTGCAGAATTCTCCGTCCTCGTGTTTCTTATGCATCTCGGACTGTGGTCTTGCTAACTTCACTGGTACGGTACGTACGTGCCTCCTTCCCTCTTGAGTGCTAGAAACGCGTGAGAGTAAATGAAGGCATGTACCGCTTCGAGAAATTTGGAATCCCATCAACAGCAGCTTCTCGTGCAGGTCGGACAGAGTGAGACAACTCCTAATCATCTCTGTTCGGCGGCGTTCATCTGCAGCGCTACCATGAATGGCAATGTTTATTATGGTCTCAAAAAGAGCAGGTTGCGAGTCAACTAAAGCGGGCTGCCGAGGGCTAGTTCGAGGTTTTACTTCAGCAGGATCTTTTTTCTGAAGTTCAGCTTTCCCAAGTTTTTCTTTGGCTCGAAATTTTTTTGCACGATTGGCACTGTCCCTTTTTTTCTTTAAACATTTTTCTTCTTCTTTCAATTCTCTGCGTAGTTTGTTTATCTCTTCGTGAGCATCATCTTTCGCTATACCAGTGTCCCTTGATTCAGTATGAACATTTATTCTCTGTTGAAGTAGGCTAATTTTCTTGATAAGGGTTTCTTGAGCTGGTTTGTTTTGAACTTTGTAACTGATGTCCGAAACGACGGATGTCGTGTGAGGTTCCATGAACGCGATGTCCACCTTTTCCTCATCAGTATTCTCACTTCGCTCATCATGGGTATCACTTATCTTTCTTTTGATGGCAGTGTTCTCTCGTCCAGCGACTTCGACAATCGATTCCATAAGAGATGAACACGCGGATGAAGCTACAGCATCCGAATCCTATAAACCAAGGCTGCCCAACCTTTTTAACAGTCGGGCAAAAAGGACGATTCGAAAATCACAGGCGGGCCACTGACCACTGACAGTTCAATTAAAATAATAACATAAACAGCATATTCTGCTATTTAAAGAAATACAATTAACAAAATTTAAAATCAAACTTAAAAATTGGCACAATCAATGTGATTTCTGATTTTTTTTTTGTTTCAATAATTTTCCTATATTAGGCGTCAAATCAGATGTTGACAGACACAACAATAGAATTAATTTTTTATATAAGTAATTCGGATTACAAACATATGTTGAACCGAAACTACTTAGAAATTGGAAGGCCAGGTTAGTTATTGCAGGGAAATTTTCTTTTGGTACCAGTTTCCAAAAATCTAAAAATTCTTCTGAAGAAGTTTCTGACTTTCAGACAATATTTTTTCTGAAAAGAGTTTTTTATTGCAGAATAATTTTGACGATTTGTGAGTTCCAACTGAATATTAGCAGGATGACTTATTATTTCAGTCAAACTGTTCGTAAAATGATTCACAAAAATTTGTCAATTTGTTTTTATACTTCGAGCTCCTGGAATCTGCTCTGAAACGACATTAATAAGCATCTAATTTTAGATTCCTACTTAGTACAATGGATAGTGTCGATATTGATCTTCTCTTTCACTTCTTTGAGTGTAGGAAAGTGGGCAATATTTTCATTGGCTTAATTCATTGAAAACAGATTTAATTCAGCTTTGAATCCTCTTATCAAAGTAAGCATAGTCAGAAGCGCGGTCGGAAGTGAACAACTTTTTCCTTGTAATTTGAGATTTAAAATATTGAGGTTATTGATAATGTCAACAGTAAATGCAAAATCACTCAACCAGGATTCTTTTTTCAGTAAATCAGTTTCCAAATGAAACACCCTTTCTTCTTCTAAAATTCCAACACCTGCTCTCTCAAGGTGAAGAAATTTTTCAACATGATTCTCTTTGAAAACCATCTCACAACGCAGTACAATTTATTGTAACTCTACATATTCGCTGATATATTCTTCAAATAAAACCCTGAATTGACGTATGTGAATAGTCCATAATATAATCCAACTGCATGTACTTTCGACAGGCAATTTTGCTCACGCGGGCGGCGGGCCATTCAAAATTCGTTCGCGGGCCACATCGTGGCCCGCGGGCCTGAGGTTGGGCAGCCTTGCTATAAACGAAGTGGAAATACATTGAGACTAGGTATTATTCAGACTTGCAATATAGAACATACACACACACACACACATATATATATATATATATATATATATATATATATATATATATATATATTTATATATATATATATATATATATATATATATATATATATATATATATATATATATATATATATATATATATATATATATATATATATATATATATATATATATATATATATAATATATATATATATATATATATATATATATATATATATATATATATATATATATATATATATATATATATATATATATATATATATATATATATATAAGTGATGTGCGAGAAATCAATCTCAGTTATATATATATATATATATATATATATATATATATATATATATATATATATATATGTATATTTATGCACAAGTGGAAAAAATTAAGAGGTCAATAGAAATTTCCAAATTTTCAACGATATTTAAAATAGGTGTATCTTCGTGAAAAATAGGCGTATCGCAGTCATGAATAAAACATTACGAAGCATGAAATCTCTAGTTTCGAGATTCAGCAAAAATTTTCGAGCAGCAAGTATTGCGTAATCTTAATGAGTATCGTGATCCTTTAATTTTTTCAAAAACTCAATAGAACGCAACAAAAAAATATTTAGTTGTAAAATACGCACTTAACATCAGTATTTTTCGCAATATTCTCTATTCAGCCGTGATTATCCAAAAAACCTCCAAACGCCTATTTTTTCGTGTTTTTCAAAAATCATTTCACAACAATTACTGATTCTTGTATATAATTTATTTAAGTTTATAAAACCTATCTTTTATTTTCTGTGAGATCATTGGTTGATGAGATATCGATGATCAAAGACAAAATGACCTATATCCATTCGGAGTCAGATAGCGCAGCGATAAATGATCATATCAAAGCTTACAAAAAAAATAATTGAAGCTGGAATAACAGCCTATCTAACTGATATAGTTTTTTGGTTGAAAAAATTTTTTACAAGGCCATGGACCAAAAACAAATACAAAAAAAAATTCGAAATATTTCTTTACGATACTCATTAAGATTACGCAATACTTGTTGCTCGAAAAAATTTTTTCGCTCGAAAACTTGAAATTAGAGACTTCATGATTCATAATGGTTTGTTTATGACAGCGATACGCCTATTTTCACGAAAATACAGCTATTAAAAATCGTTAAAAATTTGGAAATTTTTTTTGACCCTCTAATTTTTCCACTAGTATACATACATATATATATATATATATATATATATATATATATATATATATATATATATATCTATATATATATATATATATATAATTCATACATAACAATACATAAAAATAATATTTATACTACATATATTATTTATATTAACATCCAGACCTAAACACACTCAACTGAAAAATTGTAGGTATATACGATACGCATCTGTTTTTGTTGAAGAGTACTCGAAGTAGGTCATTGGGCCTTGCTGAAAATAGTGTTGCTGGCGTGTTTGATGTTTTTATAGGTAGCTGAAAATATATAATACTTATGAATACTCTTGAATTTATAATACTCTTATGAAACATCTGGGTTTGGTTTATATATATATATATATATATATATATATATATATACCTATATGTAATATAATTTTTAGTGGTAAACTTACCTGTGTTAAATAACTAAGCATTTTTGCTTTCTTCTTCGTGGCCTTCACCTTGAACTCTCGTATAACTATATTTATATGTTCTATAAACTTTTCTTTATTTTTAAATTTTTCTTCAGCCGTTTTCCAAATTTCGTTGGCATGTTTTTGGCACAATTGCGCCAGCAAGTCAGCATGACTGCCTTTGTAGGCCAAAAACAGCTGATGATGCAAATCGATATATATATATATATATATATATATATATATATATATTTATATATATATATATATATATATATATATATATATATATATATCAGCTCACTTTAACAACACTGTATATTGCACTCCTGCATGTTAAGTGTTTGAATCACGAATACTGACAACGAAAACAAAATAAAATGACGTAAAATACATTCGGGGGTTTCCCCGTAAAACATAAACGAGAAGAGTTGCCAATTGAAGGAGAATTAAATAACGTTTTTAGACGTATTTCCCCTGAAAATACATACTATTACAATGTATCGAAAGAAAGCAGTCAGATACGGGAATAGATTTTTTATCCGTTTTAGACCTTATAGGCCACGATATTCGAAAAATTTCCTGGTACGTATTGTCTTCTCCAGCGGCTCCCATAAAGATGAACGAGCTGAAAATTGGTACCGGGGATTGTTTTCGTTGCAGAACGAAAGTATCAGAATTTGAGTACATTTCTGCAACCGCTGACTTTTTTCAAGTAGATATTTCTAATTTTCACATAAATATTCATCCCGGTACATATCAACATTTCCAGCGGTTCGCATCAAATAAGAAATTTGGCATCTGAAGTGGTTTTCGAAGTAGAACGAAACAGTACGCTATGTACTTTCTTGATTTATTCTTAGAATAATTTAAATTATTTTCTAATGTTCATTACGGCGGCTATTAAAACATAGTTCTTTAATACGGCAGTTCGCGAATTTGTTTTTCAATAAAATAAATAAAATTATTTTAATTTCGGTTTGCTATTAAACCATATTTTATTCCGTTCGAATCGCATCTCGACGCGATGCTCTTCGCACGAAAAATACTACTCTAGGGACGGAACTATGCTGCTCATGCATTTTTCAATTTGAATGAAATAACCCATGTTACGTAACGCGTTGTTCGCACCCCCTCCCGCCCCTATAACGCTTCGTAACGTTTTACAAGACCCCCCTCCCCCCAAATTGCGTTACTTAATACTTGAACGCCCCCTAAAGCAAAAGATAGAATGAATGTATTCAGATTATATTTCTCTCACTTTTAAACGCTTATTTGAAGGAAAATATTCCTGTTTTTCCATTATCCTATTTTTTGTTGGTTCAGACCTTTCCCATCCATGTCCTTTGCCAACTACATCTGGTGGATAATAACTGCAAGATCTTCATCCTGGAGATCTTCTGCCCAATTGAAATAATATTTCAGCTGAGAATTCATCTTGTTGCGGTCCATGGCTGTCCCATCTTGGTTGAATATGGCTTCGTGGTTTCTTACCTCTTCAATGAACTGGCATACTTCTATCTCTTTTTGTGTTTTGGTTATCGAGGATTCTCCTAAAGTTTCTGCAAAATCGTCTGCAACAGAGTTAGTGTCCATGTGCTCCTCATACATACGTACCAAGTGAACAGGCTTACACAAGGTATTTTTCACAGTATACTCAGGAAAATTACACTCATACCGATGAATGGAAATTTTGCATACTCTGCAGAATAATATCCTACATTCACTCTCACATACTTGCCTTAAGCTAACCATATATATTTCAGAATCACTGGAAGATTTTTACCTTGTACTGACCATAAACCTCTGCATCTTTAGTTACCTCTGCCTTGTTTTGCATTTTTTGTGTGCCTTAATGATGATCTTGTCCTGGTAGTTACTAGCATTTAGCTTCTCGAAGTCTAACACCCTTTTCCACATTTTCAGATTCACTAAATCCTCAATTGTATCCAACAGCTTCTCAATCGTTACATAAGTCTTTCTTCTGAGTAGATTTGTGTTCAGCATGTTGTTTCAGCTCTCTATTGCCATGTTTGTATTGATACCGACATAGTAAAATATTAAAACAACAGCAGTCTTTTATGATTTTTATCAAAATTTTTATTTTTTATTTTGTAATACCCAAATAAACCTGTAGGTACCTGAGTTTGTCCTATAACAGTGGGCCCACATTTTTATTCTCTCCTCATCCTGAAAGTAGTATCTAAAAAAATATGAGTTATTTGTAAAACTTAATCAATACCTGCGCAATTATAAAAGCAAATCAAGTGCATTTGAATCAGGTACAAATGCAAATAAAAATATATTATTCACCTAGTAAAGTAGTTCACAAAATCAGTTTCGCCTGCCTCTTGCAAACCTAACATCCTATCTTCTTTAGTTTAGGTGATTATCTTCTTCATTTCTTTCCTGATTTCTTGGTTCTTGATTTTCTTTATGTCTGAATGTTCCAGTTCTTCACTACATGCCAAGTACATAAAAGCCGTTTCGAGTGGTTTCTCATTGTTTTTGCCCACGCGTTAAAATATTTGGGATCATTATCACTCATAAAATAGTCCGGTTTTATTTCTTGTTTGAATTTATCTCTGAGAGCACCTGTAAAACATAATAAACACAAACATATAATTTTGTTAAATATATAACAAGAATAGCATTATTCCCACCTAGAAAAACTTCCTGGACTACTTGATCAAGTCGATAAGTAAGAAAGAATGCTACTGGGAATCCTGCACTTTTGTCATCTTTTATCAGCATAACTGTCAAATCCATTCCTCTTCTGGTTGTGACGTGAGTGCCATCCATACATATTATACTTGAGAATTTCCGCAACTTGTCTTCTTTAGTATTATTCATAAATCCTAAAGCAAAATCTTCTTTCTTCAGCACCTCATGCTCATCTCCCATTTAGAAACCAACACCAAAACTTATTTGGAAAAAACTGCCACCTTGACACACATACATTTACTGTGAATAGGTATATACCTCCTATTAAGTTTCACATTACAATACTTACATTAGGTATAACAAATTGAATAAAGTTTAATAATATTGCTGCCACCAACTACCAAAATCTTTTGGAGCTTTGGGAATTACACCAGCACCCAATGAATAACAATATGACGTAAATGTGTCCTGGCCCATGGAATACCTAGCCTTACCCCAAGCAATACCCTATTACCTCATCACAAAAGCTTGATTATTACTACTGTTTTTTTGGTTGACATAGCCATAAGAGTTCCTATAGATGAATATTGAATGCACAATGCAGGACAGAGAAATCTAGGACATTAACTTGCAGTCTTCAATATGTCACCCTGTAACAATGACCCGTGTGTGTCTTAGGTTTCTCTGTCCTACTATACCTACCTTCTTGCTTGAAGAAAAACGCAAATTTCCTCCTGTATTCCACTCTTGACCTTTTAACGCTGATGCTACCATATCATTGTTGTCCCTTTTTTTCTCAATATTATGTTTCCTATGCAGGAATGCAACATCTTTGCTGCTTAATAAGTTTATTCTTTCCAATTCTGGTTTCTCCATCTTCCTGGCGTCCTCTGAAATTCTACTGCATGGTACACCATCAACTTCTCAATCACCATATTCTTCTCCACTGAGGATAAATGCTTACTTCGTAGTTCCTTTATATCATGTCCAACATCTGTTTTCCAATATGTCACCGTAACCTTCCCATCACTATATAAAATGCACTTAATTCTTGAGGGACATACACCTTTCATCTTAATGGTCCCACCAGCTTTCTCTGTATATTTATGGTATTTAGGGACGTAGCCTAAAAACATGGATTATTTATATTTATGTATAATAGGCAGGTAAGTAATGATAATCCACTACTTTATGGTCTTTTATTTGCTTACTTCGGTGCTAGCATACATTGTCTCAATTTTTTCGGATTTCGTCCATGTCTCTAATTCTTCGAGGCTAAAAATTGCGAAGAAATTACTTCAATACTTACATCATGAGTATTTTCAATATGCTCCTTTAGGTCTTCATTGGTTTAAAATTCTGTGCTTTCTACACACAAGGGGCACACAATATATTTTTTTTTGCCATGACTTCAGTAATCTCGTGGGACTTTGCCTTATGCTGCTTTAATGATGTTAAAGTCTTCAACATCTTGTCACCACACAAACTACAGGGCACTTTTCCATCAATATTATTAGTAGATGTCGATGTGGAAGGTAAAGATTGCATCTTTTCGTTTTATTATTACTTAATAATCCTAATAAAGTTTTTAAAAAATGAAGTTTATAGATGAACAATAGTAACTGTACATCAAAGATATTAATAATTGATCTAACGAACAGATTTTTCACCAGCTTATTGTTTTTTCTAACGAACATATTTTTCACCAGATTATTGTTTGTTCTAACGAACAGATTTTTTACCAGATTATTGTTTGTTCTACCGAACAGTTTTTTGCAATGGAGTTACATATACATATAAGATACTCTGTACTAGAGTTTAATATTGGAGGATTTTAAGAAATTGAACAATAATAGTGGAACTCTAGAATCAGTGGAAAATAAAATATCATTTAGGCTAGAAAGAAGTGGAATCTTTAGCTTCAACTTCAATAAATCTGAGTAGAGTCGATCACAATTTAGTAAATTTCGATTACAGTAGAAAAAAATATGATTAAAGTCGCCCCTTTCCCCACAATCGCACAGGTATCCACTCCATCCTCCATCTCTCCCACACAAGTCGCTTATAGAAGCTCCAAAATTCAGAAACATCCCGCTTTAAATCTTGATAGAAGTTTTTGCTAGAGCCTTCTTTGGCCAATTTATCTGCTACTTCATTGTCATGAATGGCCTAGTCATACGGCACCCACAGAAGTTTGACCGAAAAATCTTCCATATGTAACGAGTGTAGATTTGACCGTATTTCCAGGGTTATATGATCATTGCGTGAACTGATTTTTCAATGTGAAATTTTCTACAGAGCACTTTTCGAATCCGAGATAATAAGACATTTCCATATATATTTTCCTAATTTAATAAATTAATTGGTAAGAGGAACTATGTATACATCATGAAAAAGATGTATGATAGAATACCTATTTATTTAAAAAGTAAGAAAACATTCAAAAGTTTCAAGAAAACATCGCTGACATGGCATCTTTCATTATCAACTGAAGAGGTTTTGAGTATAATGGACAAAACTAAGTACTTACCAGCAAAACAGAAAGAAACAACATGAAATAAAAGAGAAATTAACATGAATACTCTGTTTGAATGGTTTGAATGTAATGAGTTATTAAATTTTCAAACTTTTGCTGGCATATAATAGCTCTCCTAAAAGTACAGTGGACTTCTGAGAGTAACTGGTTTTTTTTGATAGAATCTCTTTTTTTCTGGTTATATAATTGAATATTTTAGTTTTTACCTAGCTATAGAGTCAAGTTTTATTTCATATTCTTGATTTTATGATGAACTGTTATTTAGGTTGTGCAAATAAACATTATTTACCTATTATTATTATTATTATTTCAATAGTATCTCTGGATGTTACATACAAAATACAATTATCTAGAATCTCTGGATGATGGCCCAAGTTCAGATTCCGATAAGTTTTTTCGTTTGAACAGCATTGGACTTCAAAAACCCTACGTTTTCGGTTAACTGAAAATTCCACATCATCAGTTGGTATAATTCTATATGGAAAAATCCACAAACTTACTACAGGGAATATAATTATTCTCAGTGAACTGTAAAGAACGAACTGTCATATGTTTAGACACTTTTTTTCAATCTTCAAGTTATGAATCCACACCTTTCTTCTGTCCATCATTTCCTAACCTCGTTTCCCAACTTTGTTTGGAATACAACTTTGAATTGTCTAGCTTCCGGAAAGGTAAGTGAGCTTTCTTCGGGATTTTTTTTGCCCAAGATGATCAATAGGATACACAATAGTGATTAATCTCATCTAAACGTTTATAAAAGATCCCAAACAAAATTAAACACAACTACATCTCATACAAAATACACGTAAACTCATGTAAACGTAAACAAAGCAATCTATGGCCCATACGTTAGGAATATTCGACAACGGTAGGGGGCGTACTGCTATAGATATCGTGCAGTCATTGAAGCTTTTTAGCTCAGAAATTTTTTACCGATTTTGGTATTAGGCTAATCTTACCCTCAACTTCAAAAGTGATATTGACCCGAACTCCGTTTTCACCCTGGGGGTGGTGGCCACCCCTTTTCGGTGGTGGTTTTTTTTTCAAAATAACCTCGGATATCGAAAACCTAATTTTAAGCAAAAAATGTTTCATAAAGTTTTTTCAGAAAAACAATACTTTTCAAGTTATTGGCATTTGAAAATTCGAAATTTTCAGTTTGATAATTTTTAGTTTACTAAGTAGAAAAAAATACGATTAGTTTTTGGGCCATAACTCCTTCAATTTTGAAGCTATCTCAACTTCTAATAAACCATTTTATAGGTAATTAAAAGAACTACAACTTTTTTCATTACAATATGTAGTGAAAAACCTTTTATTTTGAAACGGTGAAGGGTCAAAGGGCTCGAGAGAGACTGTGATTGCGCTACCGCGCTTTCTTTAAACAATCATATCATCGTCAGTTTTCGTATGACAAGGGAAAAAAAAAATTTGTCAGAAAAAACCTACATTTTTGTCATCACACCTTTTTACGAATCTTTCATTATTTTTGAGATATTATCAAAAGAAGGTGGTTTTTTTAAAATTTCGAAAAATTTTTTTTCTTGAAATCGTGCTTTTTGCAAAAAATATGTGTTTCAAAGCAGTAAAACTGTTAGAATCCATCAAACTCTTTATATTAATGTTAATTCTAGACGGAATACGATTAATTTTAATTTTGGTGGAAATGGCACTTATGAAACCCATTGATTTAAAAAAAAAAACCATTGGATGTTCGTCTTTTTTTCATTATAGCTCACTCACTTTACGTGCAAAAGACTTTTAACAGTGCTCATTTTGAAGCTTATTTCAAGCACTATGAAATCCTTTTTCATTAGTATGCATAAAAATAATTCGCTCTCCGCTAGATGGCATTGAATACATCGATTAAATTTCAGACAAAACAAAAAAAGGCTTTGATCTTCTATATCTCGCTTAATATTGCACTCAGAACACTCTATAAAAACCAATTTGTTCATTTTCTTACCTGCTATAATTTTGGTCATCATAATATTATCGTTAAAATGCATAGTTTTTTCAGAAACCCAAAACTTTTCAAGTTATTGGAAATTGAAAATTCGGAATTTTCCCACGATTTTCAAAGGTTTTTTGCAAATATCTCCAAAAGCATGCATTTTAACGATAATATTATACTGACCAAAATTGTAGCACGTAGAAAAATGAACAAATTGGTTTTTTATAGAATGTTCTGAGTGCAATATTAAGCGAGATATTGAAGATCAAAGCCGTTTTTTATTTTGTTGAAATTTAATATGTATGTATTCAATGTCATCTAGCGGAGAGCGAATTGATTTTATGCATGCAAATTAAAAAGGATTTTATAGTGCTTGAAATAAGCTTTAAAATGAGCACTGTTAAAAGTCTTTCGCACGTAAAATGAGTGAGCTGTAATAAAAAAAGAGGAACATCTAATGATTTTTTTTTAAATCAATGGGTTTCATAAGTGCCATTTCCACCAAAATTAAAATTAATCGTATTCCGTCTAGAATTTACTTTAATATAAAGAGTTTGATGGATTCAAGCAGTTTGGCTGCTTGGGAACACAAATTTTTCGAAAAAAGCACGATTTCAAGAAAAAAAAATTTTCGAAATTTTAAAAAAACCACCTTCTTTTGATAATATCTCAAAAATAATGAAAGATTCGTAAAAAGGTGTGATGACAAAAATGTAGGTTTTTTCTGACAAATTTTTTTTTTCCCTTGTCATACGAAAACTGACGATGATATGATTGTTTAAAGAAAGCGCGGTAGCGCAATCACAGTCTCTCTCGAGCCCTTTGACCCTTCACCGTTTCAAAATAAAAGGTTTTTCACTACATATTGTAATGAAAAAAGTTGTAGTTCTTTTAATTACCTTTAAAATGGTTTATTATAAGTTGTGATATCTTCAAAATTGAAGGAGTTATGGCCCAAAAACTAATCGTATTTTTTTCTACTCAGTAAACTAAACATTATTGAACTGAAAATTCCGAATTTTCAGTTGCCAATAACTTGAAAAGTATTGGGTTTCTGAAAAAACTTTATGAAATATTTTTTGCTTAAAATTAGGTATTCTATCGACATCCGAGATTATTTTGAAAAAAAAATTTTCACCACAGGAAAGGGATGGCAACCACCCCCAGGGTGAAAACGGAGTTCGGGTCAGTATCACTTTTTAAGTTAAGGGTAACATGAGCCAAATTCCAAAATTCCATGTAAATCGGTTCATAGTAAAAAATTTCAGAGGTAAAAACCTATTTCACGCTTCAATGGTTGCACTATATAATAGATTTTTATTGAAACCGTAAATCAACACAAAGTTGTTATCATAGAGTATTGTATTTCTCTATGAATAGCTGACAAATTATAAAGTTTTGAAATATATGCCTTAATACTATTTTTAAATACAGGAAAAGAATCATTTTTACGAATGTTTTTTGGTAAATTATTATAAAGCTAGGCTCCTTTGTAGCTGGTTTGCTTTCTTCCAAAAACTGATCCGTGTAGCGTTCTTTATTTCTTGTGTCGTATCATATTCATCTTGAATTAGGTTCATATATTAAACTCACTTCAATAGAAATTTATTTGAACAGATCATGCCGAATATTCTAGTAAGAAAAATACTTTATTGTGTACTACATTCCAGTAAGTTTTATGTAACGATTTTCAAATAATGAGATTCACAATGCAAAACATAGTTCATCTTGTCACTTTTTACAGGTGTAGGGGAGATAGGGGAGGGATGGGCACTTTATCACATAATAATTTATAAAAAAGCACATATTTAAAATAATCAACATTTATTGCCAAGTTTGATTGCACCATACATTTTGCTAGATGTTTTACAAAGAACAATTTAAAAATTAATAAATTTCTCAAAGTTACAAAAGGATTTCAAAAATATGTCAATTATGCCCAAAGCGCCCCATGATAGGGAGGGTTAGGCACCTCCTGTGGGAGGTTTGGGCATGACGCATAAGGAACTAAATAACCATAATATAAACCAAACATAAAAAGTTATATAATCTCAAATAGTATCCAAATCACCAAGTAATCGACCAAGAGTAAGTAATTTAACATGTTTAACATATTCACTTATCTAATATTCGGTATAACCCATAAAGGTTTATGAAATGTATACTTAGAACTACCACGTTTGGTATTATTGCATGTCTTTGGTCCTGGCAATTTTGTTTTTATGTCATCTAGAGGGACGCTGGCTATGTCATCTATTTCAGGAAACAGAAAAGTATTTCGTATCTTGCTCAGTCTTATAAACTTAATTGTAGCCATGGTGTAACTGATTTCTTCAATTCGGCCTACATAATGCACAGCAGTCTTTTTTGTATCGAATTTCACGAGCACATAATCATTGACTTGAAAGTTTCTATCTATCACAATCACATCATCTTCATCAAACTCTTGTTCTGACGTTTCTTCAATAAAAGAACCTCCAGAGCTGTCTGCAAGGCAAATATTTTCTATCTCACTATCACTACTGCTCATTTTCCTTTTCTTCGCTCTATTCGATGTGAATTCTATTGGAAGCTTAGGAATATTTTTCTTATCACTATTTTTAAGGGCCTTTTTTTCCTGCCTGTCTTTATATGTCTCATTTTTCCTTTGTTTTTCTTGTTCTGCCAGTTCTATCGGTCTCTTTTCGGGTGTATCAGTCAATATCCTTGTTTTTCCTTTCTTTCTTGCATTACCGGTAAATTTTCTAGGGCCAGCCTTTGGGTACGGTCTCACTGATTCAGGAGTTACAGGTTCAGCGACTTCAGCCTCTATTTGATCTCTAGCGAATGATTGGGACGAACCAGCGATTGTCATGTCAATTAAATTAACAGAATCTGCTTCATTTTGATCTTCCCTTTCAGGTTGTTCTGAGAGGACTTGACTTGTAGGTTCATTTTCTGACAATACGGCTCCATCATTATTAGGCAAACAGCGATCGGTGACAGAAGAACAGAGGAAATCCTCATCTGAGAAAATATTTGAATTAAAAGGCCATATGCCAGGTTTTTCGAATCCTTTTTGAATATTTTGTTGCTTGAAAGCTTGAGGTATAGCAAGAGCTGCTAGTTTGGGGATGTCATAAATCGTTACGGTTCTTCCAGGATTGCTCACCATCCAATCTGTTGAAGCTTTATTGTAGTAATTTTTCAGTGGTCCATACACTGTTAAGTCCAGCGGCTGTAATTTATGGCTACAGTGAGGTGGAAAGGTCATCAATATAATGCCAACTTGTTTACAGAAATCTAAGACTTCCACAGAAATATGGCTCTCGTGATTGTCAAGGAGCAAAAACACGGGAGTGTCAGGTGTTGGTTTCGCATGTTTCGCAAAATGGTGCATATATTTAACAAAATTTGAAGATGTCATCCAACCAGAAGAATGAGCTGAGCCATCTGAGCCAATAGGAGCATCATGAAGCATGTAGGATTTAAAATTAACTCTGGGAAATATGAAGTAAGGAGGTATTGAATTGCCAATAGCATTGATTCCGCAGCATACCGTGACAAGTGAGCCTCTTTCTGCAGAAGTTGCTTGTCCAACTTGCTTAGTGCCTTTAAGGGCAATCACTCTTTGTGTGCGCTGAACAGTAGTTAATCCTGTTTCGTCTATATTATAAATTGCTTCAGGACCCAACTGATGCCGCTCGTAGACCGTTCTTAGGTTTTCGAAAAAATCCCCTACATTCGTTTTATTAAAACTAGTTGCACGTGATAAACTAGTGGCTTTTGGTGTCCGTATTGATAATTGAGATTGCCTATTGAGATATCCCCTTATCCAGTCCTTAGATGCAACTTTGTTCTGGACCCAATTATCTGGCATGTTAGTTTTTTTTATTGCTAAAGCATAATCATAGGCCAATTTATTCCAATAAATCCATATTGTAGTTTAGAAGAAACCGTCATATACTTCGCTAATTTTTCTTCTTATTCTGCAGTGAAAATTTGTGACGTAATAAATCTGGATGAACAATCCTTCACGTAACCTTGTTTGAGATATCGTTGCAAGTTTGATCTAGGGATTTGATATTTATCAGCAGTTTTTTTGATCTTTGCACCTTTTGACACTTCTTCTATAGCACGTAAAATTATATCTTTAGGAATTTCGCGTCGAATACCCTTCTTTTTGTACTTGAACGGCATATTTCTGTAAATAAAATCATTCAAACATTTCAATGAAATCAGGTAACGTTTATTAAAGGATATGATTCTACACACTACATAAAGGTGGGAGCATTGGGCATGCCCAAACCTCCCTCAAAACAAGTGACCATTGCTCCCTCTGCATAGTTTTTCGATGTTATTCCTGTTAAGTTTTTTTGGTTGAATATTTTAGCGTGACTGATAGATTATTCTATACGTTACTAAATATACAAACGGAAATTAAAAAATAAAAGCACATATCTTTCGCTGGTTCTTCGTTTCTTTCTCTGAAACCACAGCAAATTATTCACATTTACCGGCGCCTAACCTTAAAAAGTCTGTGCGTTTTACAACTGAACGAAATGATGGATAGTCTATGGATAAACAGTGTTGCCAGTGGCTAAAGAAATCTACCAACACGAGGAAACAATAAATTTGATAATAGAATTGGAATAAAAGGAGGGTGCCCATGTCTCCCGACTGCCCAACCCTCCCCTATCTCCCCTAAGTCGTATTTGAATTAATGTTGAAAATACTTAGGCAAATTGACTGCTTTCAAACATTCATCGATACTTTCGTACATTACACTCTAATATAAGATTCACAGAGATGGAAAAAGATAACACAATCATCTATTCGGATTGGAAAATAACGAAACTTGATGAAACACATAGTTTTTCATATTTTTGTAAACTATCACACACTGTACGTCATACACAGTACTTACCCGCATCAATTCCAACACAAAATGGTAGCTTTCAATAGTATGGTACATGGTTTAGTATCGCAAGCATTGATTTTAACATCGAGGTAAATATAATTGAACAAATTGCCGTAAATAATAATTATAACTCCAAAATAATAAATAATTCAATAGATAAAAAGAACTGTAAAAATGCAATTAGCCAGTTGTACATAGATCCCTTATCTGATACATAACAGCCTATCTTACATAGGAAATTCAAGTAAAAAACTCAAATAACTTTTATCTAAGCACAACATCAACATTGCTTACCGTATCAAAAATAACAGAGGAAATCATATAAAAAATAATATTGAATCAAAAGTTCACAAAAAAATAAGTCAGGAGTGTATAAATTTCATTTTGGTGACTGTGATCAGTTTTATATTGTTAAAACTTTCAGAAGGTGTGCGTATTTTATCTAATGAACGTATATATTGTTTTTACTAGGCGTTTTTTCAATATTTAAATTACCATGCAATGTGCAGTCATTCAACCTTATATAATAAGCGCGCCTATTGGGAGAAAAACTTTTCCTGAAACGAAACTTTCAGCCCACTGGTATTCTATCCCTCATTTCGTTGAATTTGAGCTCGGTTTACGTGTATCAGACTGAAAATATCTGGAGACTGGTACACCAGAATTATGAATGGTCGATCTCCGTTATTGGCCTCAAATTTCAGAGTCAGACATTTCAGTTCCGTATTGTGCATGGAACAGAACCCATCGTTATTGTTCATGATTCAAATCATTGCGTGAACGTAGTGGATTTCTATTATGATTAGTTAAGGTAATCTATTTTTCACCTTGCAATGTTTTTCTTATACGTATACGAGAGACGAATTTCTTGTAAAATTGATGAACTTCTTTCACTCAATGATACTCAGTTTTTAACTCATTGCTATATTCAATCATCCAGGTGGAGTCCCATATTTCGCGATAAAAATCATTAGTAATATATGGAAAATAAAATCGTATGAAATTAATGTTGTGATTGCTATTGATATATCTAATATCAAAATAATAATTTCTTTGTAATTATATGATGATATTTATTTCATTCTATTATATTATTTTATTTCTATTCTACACCAGAATAATTAATGCTTTCGAATTTCAAGAACTCTCATAACGATTAAGTGTTTCGTTCTACAGTTATCATAAGAGATACTTCAGATATAAGATGGAATAGTTGAAACATTTTTATCCTGAATTTATATTTTCAATTAGATATCTGTTTCATGAATTTGAAATATGTAAGTTTTTGCTTGATATATAGCGATTCTCAAATGTGCTGTACTGTTATAGCGAACACTAAGAATTTTATTGAAAATCTTCACAATTTGTTGATGGAATTTAAAACACTTTATCTAGTTTTCAAAGATATTGAATCGAAAGGTATTATATCAAATACATTTTTGAACTAAATGAACTTCGACTAAATGAGTTAAGTTTCGTAAAACTGAATAGAACTTTCTGAAAGCATGATGCTTTATTGGAAGTAATAGTAGGAACCTACAATAGAAGAACAGTGAAAGAAGGTAAAACAGGAAACATCGACATAGTTTTTAATTGTAACATAGAATATAAGATGAGTTTCAAACTAAATTCAATAATGAGTGGACAGAGTGTATAATAATGTACTTAAACATAAAATATTTTTGTTTAATTAACAATTGAAAGTAATATTACAAATATACCCGAGTATCTAATTATTATCAATCGAAAACTATAATTGCGAAATCATTACAATTCAATATTTTTTTTTTATATTACGGTGAATTTTTTTCATTCATTGTATCTGAAAGTATTGAAACTACCTTTGTAGTAGATAAAAGATCAGTACCTACACACATTACATGCATTTAAATATTGAAGGTTATCATTAGATTACATATACGCATACATTTAAGACACTTATCTTATATATGAGAAAAACAAAACAGGCTGCATTCATATTTTCTAATTGTCTCACAGTTACTGAAACACTATCAAAAACAATACCTTTGAAGTAATGGCTTATTAATTGGTGAAATCGTAATAAAACATGTGTGTTTAAAATGCAAATATTTCAAAATCACAAAAATGACAATTAGCGAAATAGCAGAGAAAAACAGAAATATATCGTCTCCAAATCAACTTGATAGCCAATTGGAGTGACCTAAATCACTTGCATAACATCTACTGACACATCACCGAGGCCATTTCAGTTCAACTGATAATGCAGTTATGAAGTCATCAGACCCTATATATATATATATATATATATATATATATATATATATATAAATATATATATATATATATATATATAAATATATATATATATATATATATATATATATATATATATATATATATATATATATATATATATATATATATATATATATATATATTTATATATCTATATTATTTATTTCAATTGTTGTTGCCTGTGAACTATTTTCGAATTTTTGATAATTATTAGCAATAACAGGCTTGGTGAATCTCAAAAAACTCGATTTTATTAAAAAGTTGACGTTTCGCCACTTTTTTTTTGATAAAGCCACGAATGTCGTGGCGAAACGTCAACTTTTTAATAAAATCGAGTTTTTTGAGATTCACCAAGCCTGTTATTGCTAATAATTATCAAAAAATTATGTATATATATATATATATATATATATATATATATATACATACATATTTTGGATTTCTGAAGACGATACCCAAAACTTATAAGCTAGTTATAAATACAAACAATATAGTGAATTCAAATTATTATTTCTATCCAATACGAAATTCATTATAACTCATAAGAAACTTAGAGCACTGATGCCACCAGAAGATTACGTTTGGCAATTTCAATAAGGGCTTCATGATGTGGACTAATGTAGGTAATGAATTTCAATAAAAATAATTTTGGAAATAGTAGAATTGCATTCACTGATCTTTGACTGTAGCAACTATAAGAAATTCCATCTTTATCATATCAAATCTATATATATATATATACTGCACTGAACAAACACAAACAATCAGAAAGACATGATTTCGATTACGATGAAACACACATACTAACTATAGAAAAAAACTTAAAATCACGCGAAATCCTTGAAATGATTTTTATACAGAAGAACCAAGACAACACAGTTAACAACAAAATAGATATAAAGGGCCTAAGTTCGATATATGCCCCATTATTGTAATACATGAGCTCTATGCGCATGAACGATTATACATCGGTTAAACAGAGATTCAAGAGTCAAGTAGTATTGTGACAACTACCGACGAACATTCTGCTGATGAAGATGGAAACTCCATTGAAACGTCCAATGAATTTTAATTTTAAAATGTAATGTTTGAAATAAACCTGTTATACCAATAATTGATATCTCTTGGAATGAATACGATAAACAGGTAAAAATCAAGAATTCATATATATATATATATATTATATATATATATATATATATATATATATATATATATATATATATATATATATATATATATATATATATATATATACATATACCTATATATACTAGTGAAAGTGTGAAGCTTTATGTAGGTGGAAATTTACTCCAGCCAAAACACAGAGAAGGTTACAGACTGGAACGATCCGAATTCATAATTAAATGTGGGAAAAATTAAGAGAATTCGAGGCCTGGTATCGTCAACTTTACTGTTTTTTGTTCATCTATTTTGATTTGATTCAATTTGATTTGTAAGATACAACTAAATCAACTGAATTTGTTCAAGTGGTATGAAACTATTAATTCGAGGTTTTCTATGTAGGAAGTTTATAATCGGCCAGATATGATGGACGATTATCAATAAATATATAACTTTTTATTGATGATTCTTTATCCAACTCTAAAATTTTTTTCGTTATTCGACATTTGATCGAACTTTGGACAAAATATATGTAAAATTTCACGAAAAACATTTATTTAGTAGTATACATGGAATCCATGGGAAATCATAATGTTCCATATAATCAAATGTGGTTTTCATAATAAAACACTATCAATCATAATGTAACTCAAGATGTATTAATAATGAATATACAAAGAAAAAGTTTTTCATTTCGTTTGTATTCTTATTATAACTAACTTCAATCTGATAAGCAACATATACATAAATTTGTTACTCCATCATTTCACTTAATCTTCCATAAATTTGACATCTTCTAAAATCGGAGAAGACGTACCACACATCACTGTAAAAATTCGTAAACCGACGAAAGTTTATACTTGCATTTGTATATGCTTTATAATTACTATAGTTCACGCCACAACATTCTCTAGACTTGCTGATTCTACGTTTTGCAAAATAAACACTTTCCATTATTCACCTTTTGCGACATCATTTGTAAGAAATCAAAAACTTGTCATGCAATTGCATATGTTGACGATGGAAATAAAAACTTCATTCATCTGGCCGCCAGAGTTCGCGATCCCAATATATATATATATATATATATATATATATACTATAACTATATATATATATATATATTAAATATATATATATATATATATATATATATATATATATATATATATATATATATATATATATATATATATATATAGTACAACTAAGGACCAACTCTGTTCTTGTAAGAGCCAAATGTTATGTGCTTTAAAATTGTATATGTCATTTTAATTGTGTAAAGTTATTTAAGAGAAAGCAAAAATGTGGAAATTTTAAAGTTTTTAATTTTTATATATTTTTGTAGTACTCCTGATGAAGCTATTCATACACACAAATTACGGCGGTGAAACAAATCCCTTGAAACCATCAAATAGTATCTCTATAAAAAAAACCAAATTCAAGGACAAATTTGCAACCTTCTGACTGAATTTGAAGTGAGTGTAGAGATGCGCAATGCTCTAAAATCTTCAAAAATGCTTGAAATTTTAACAGAATAATTTCGGCGAAAAGAGGAATCAATTGAAACTCCCAGTGTGCAATTTCTAACCTAAACTAAGCTGAATTTTCCTCCATCGATAAACGACATCCAAAAGATCATTTTTACAAAAGTCGCCAAAAATCCCCCTGGAGCTTCATCCCCTGCCCCCTCAAAAAATGAAAATGTCAATTATTGCGGAAACCACTGCATCTACGGTACTAATAATTGGATCAATTTGAATTTTGTTTTGTTTTGTTTATCATAACTTATATAATAATAGTCCTTTTCGTTTTTACGGTAAATCTTATAGTTTTTTCATAAATAAATGTAAAACTATTTTTTAACACTAACACTTTGTATTTTTGGGTAGGAATATAATTTTTGGATGTCACATTTCAGGAAAAAATTTGAAATAAAACTTGTAGATTATTTAATTGTGAATTTGATTGTGTGAGGTGACTTTGTTTACGTGCATGGTGGCGCAGTATAGGGAGGAAGCAGCGACACTATTTGGCTGCGATTTCTACATACAGTGTCGTTATATAAAATTATTGAAAATATATGTCAAATAAGTATATACGGATATCCTGAAGAGCCTACTACCAAGAAAGGAGAGCTGAACTGAAGAGTATCAAGACATCCATCTTGCGATATCGCGTTCGAGAGAAACGCTGTTTGTATTAGAGCAAAATAGGACTCTTCAGGGAATGAGAATAATGCAAAAACTTTTTGCTTGCTCTGGTGTCAGAATTTTAAACTCATAGTCTGAGGGTAATAATAGAAGAAAATGCCGATGTAGATATAGTAATGACAGCTATAAATCGAATTGACACTACTTCTAGTGTTGTAGTTCTGGTCTTAAATACAGATCTAATAACATTATTAATTGTGCTGGCTCCTGAACAGAAAAATATATATTTTCTAAAATAGAAAGTGGGTGCTATATAATCAACAACAATTTACAAGATGGAAGCTTCGATTTACTAGCACCAGAGTTCATGAAAACTACTATTTGCACATGCAGTAACAGGTTTTAATACCACCTCTAATTTTTTTGGCATTGGTAACTTAAAAGCAATAGAATAGCTTTAGTAATCTGACATTAAAGACTAAGTTATTTTCACATCTAAAAAGGTATTGATGACTGCAGACGAGAAATTTGTACTGCATTCATGTGGTTTGAAAAAATATTCAACTTTGAACAATGCCCGATATAAGAGATTTGCAACTTTGACAAAGAAGAGTTCACTAAGGTGTCAATTTGACCTGGCAGAACAGCCGCCAACCTCTGAAGCTTGCTATTAACATTTACTGTAAGTACCGTGTACCAAATTTCTATTTGGTACAATAATTTCAAATATTTTAGTTTCTATGTAATCTAAATTATAAATCTTAATAAGTATATACGCAAGTTAATGTATAGACTACCTAACTTCCAAGTTTTATCACGACAGACTAACGAAATAGTCAGCTGCTCTTCAGTTGGCTGCCCGTAATCGCAGCCAAAAGTTTCTGCATTTCCACTTCTACTACGCCAGCCCGCACGAAAATAAGCAAACTTTACATCATTAAATTTGCAACTAAATAATTTTAAACTTTTGTTTAGGGTTATTTTCTGCAATATGACATCCAAAGAGCCTATGCGCAAAAATACAGTGTGCTAGGGTTGAGAAATTGTTTTCTTCATGCATTTTCATTTATTTATAAAACAACTATTAGGTTTGACGTGAAAATGAAGAGGACCATTATTGTAGCCTATTTTATAACAATAACAAAATATCCAACTTGATCGGATAATTAGTTCCGAAGATTCAGGTGTTTCCGTAGATATTGACATTTTCATTCTTTATGGTGGGGATGGGGGTGAAGCTCCATGGAGATTTTTGGGGACTTTTGTGGAAATAATCCTCTGCTAGTGGTTTATCGATGGTGAGAAATTCAGCTGTACGCTAATCAAAACCTTCATTGACTGGGCTTGTAGAAAATTTCGTCATCACGAGCACAAAACATTAAATCTCTATATTAGAATGTTGTCAAATTTCAAAAATCATGGTACAGGATGTCTAGAATGGAGTAGTCTTTTATTTTCAGGGCAAATACGAGTAAAATTTGAGCAACAATAAGATTTGCCAAAATCTCATCACAGACATTGAACAGAGACTTTATTACTGTTAGCTTGCAGTTCGAAATACTACTATATATTTTCGAATAAATGTCCTAGTTTCACTTAATTTCATAACCACGGTACGTGTCTCGATTACACGAAGAATTCTTACTTGTATTCATTTGCCTCCATAGAGGGATAAAATTCGTAGCGATTGCTACATGCGTTGTGTAAATTATGAATTACATCGAATTCATGTATCAACCTTACCCTAGCAGATATAGTGGCCACCTTCAGGTGTCAAGACGAACGAGTTCTCGTTGCCGAAGAATTTTATCTGTCTGAAAGATGTGGTTCAATTGTTTCCGACTGGTGGCGCTGTGTCATATTTATATGCCATTGTGTTGCTAGGAGGAAAATATAAAAACGTTTGAAATGTTGGGTTGGTTATACTTTCAATAGATGGATGATACTGATGAGACCCAATAAGGGCGAAACAGTCTGTCTATCAATTTCCATCGATTGTGGTAAACAACTTAATATTTCGTACATATACCGTCTAACGTAGATGTAGATATTTCGATGCTTCGTGAACTCTTATAACAGCTCCGCTAGAAGGTTTGTTTGATTACTTTCAAATAATATATACAGGGTGTACCATTTCAGACAATCCACCCTGTATATTTCATACCCCATAGTGAGTGGAAAAATTACCCGAAACACGTGAAATGATTTTGTTTGGGGGACATCTTTTGACGTAAATTTGATGCTTGAACGAGCAACCCCCTAATAGGGGGCACTTAAATCCCTCGAAATGGAATAAGGGAGAGGTGTTGAGTGATACGTTATTTGAAAGGTCTTGGAAGCCTCCTTACAACGTTGTATGAAAAACGTAAATTTGATGCACCATTTTTGCCAGAAATTAATTTTGTTGCTCGAATGCGTCACCTTGAATATTTTGATTATTAGTACAATGTACAAGCTCATTTTTACTGAGCCTTTTTTACAAATTCAAGCAATCTTCAAAAAATCACATTCGTAAAAAAATTGTCTCTAACATGGTTCAGCATAATTGGAGTTATTTGACGACATTCATTTACAATTCGTTGCCGTAGTTCTTCCAAATTTTCAGGCACAAAAATCTTGGACTTAAGATGTCCCCACAAGAAGAAGTCCAGAGAGTTCAGATCAGGAGATCTGACAGGCCACTCCATAGGACCTCTTCTTCCAATCCAACGACCGGGGTATTGCTAATTGAGGTATTGGAGAACTCCATTACGTACTTATGGCGAACGCTACGTTCAGGATGGTTTTCGTTAAATATCCTTGCAGCCGCTCGGGCACAATTTCGATTTTGGTAATAAAGGCTAACCAGCTCAACACGTTCTTGCAATGTGTACACCATATTTTTTGAAATTTTAAACAAATGAGCGAAGTAGTAACTCAATAGATTGATTTCAATCAAGAAATGATCGAAGAAACGTTAAAACCAGATGGACACCTTCTAAGAACAAAAAATGATGGCAACATACTGATAGTTTGAGAGAATGTATTATTGTATGGAAGTCAATGGAAGACAATTTGAACTTTTGATTTAAACAAGAAAATTTGATTTTTTTTGATTGTAAGCATGATAAAACAATGTAATTTTTTTACGAATGTGAATTTTTGAAGATTGCTTAAGTTTGAAAAACTCAAAGAAAAAAGGTTAGTAAAAATGAGCCTGTACATTGTACAAATAACCAAAATATTCAAGCAACAAAATTAATTTTTGGCGAAAATGGTGCATCAAATTCACGTTTTTCATACACCGTTTTAAAGAGGCTTTAAGGCGTTTCAAATGACACCTCAAATCACTCAACACCTCTCCCTTATTCCATTTTGAGGGATTGAAGTGTCCCCTATTAGGGGGTTGCTCGTTCAAGCCTCAAATATACGTCAAAAGATGTCCCCCAAACAAAATCATTTGACGTGTTTCGGGAAATTTTTCCACTCACTATTGGATATGAAATATACGGGGTGAATTGTCTGAAATGGAACACCCTGTATATATTATTTGAAACTAATCAAACAAATCTTTTAGCGGAACCGTTATAAGAGTTCACGAAGCATCGAAATATCTACATCTACCTTAGACGGTATATGTTAGAAATGTTAAGTTGTTTACCACAATCGATGGAAATTGATAAACAGACTGTTTCGCCCTTATTAGGTCTCATCAGTATCATCCATCCATTAAAAGTGATAACCAACCCAACATTTCAAATGTTTTTATATTTTATTTCTAGCAACACAATGGCATATAAATATGACACAGCGCCACCAGTCGGAAACAATTGAACCACATCTTTCAGACAGATGAAATACTTCGGCAACGAGAACTCGTTCGTCTTGACACCCGAAGGTGGCTACTATATCTGCTAGGGTTAGGTAGTACTTACTTCAATTCGATGTAATTCATAATTTACACACCGCATGTAGCAATCGCTCCGAATTTTATCCCTCTATAGAGGCAAATGAATATAAGTAAGAATTCTTCGTATTATCGAGACACGTACCGTGGTTATAAAATTAAGTGAAACTAGGACATTTATTCGAAAATATATAGTAGTATTTCGAACTGCAAGCTAACAGTAATAAAGTTTCTGTTGAATGTCTGTGATGCGATTTTCGCAAATCTTATTGTTGCTCAATTTTTACTCGTATTTTCATTCACATGTACCATGATTTTTGAAATTTGACAACATTTTAATATAGAGATTTAATGTTTTGTACTCGTGATGACGAAATTTTCTACAAGCCCAGTCAATGAAGGTTTTGATTAGCGTACAGCTCAATTTCACACCATTGATAAACCACTACTACTATATCTACATCGGCATCTTCTTCATCTATTATTACCCTCAGACCATTAGTTTGAAATTCTGACACCAGAGCAAGCAAAAAGTTTTTTGCATCATTCTTATTCCCTAAAAAGTCCTATTTTGCTGTAATACAAACAGCGTTTCTCTCTAACGCGATATCGCAAGATGAATGTCTTGGTACTCTTCAGTTCAGCTATCCTTTCTTGGTGGTAGGCTCTTCAGGATATTCGTATATACTTATTTGACACATATTTTCAATAATTTTATATAACGACACTGTATGTACAAATCGCAACCAAAGAGTGTCGCTGCTTCCCCCCCTATAATGCGCCACCATGCACGTAAACAAAGTCACCTTACACAATTAAATTCACAATTAAATAAATTTCAAGTTTTATTTCAATTTTTTTCCTGAAATGTGAGACCAAAAAATATATTTACCTGCCCAAAAATACAGTGTGATTGTTGAAAAATTGTTTTTTCGCACAATTACATTTATTCATGAAAAAACTATAAGGTTTACCGTAAAAATAAAAGGACTATTATTATATAAGTTATGATAAACAAAACAAAACAAAAATCAAATTGATCCGATTATTAGTACCGTAGATTTAGGCCGGCCGCACATTTCCTACAATCGGTTCCGATTGTCTGAAACGATTGTCGGATCAGGGCATCTGACGCTCAAATTTCTATACTTTTATACAATCATATCGCACACCTACGATCCGATATCGGATCGGACGTCCGACTCGGATGCACGAGCGGTGCGTCCTACCAATCGGACCGATAAAAAGTCTGATCCGACTACCGGAAGGCAAACCGTGCATTGTTTTTACATAGTCTACCGCAAACATACGATTATTTCCGTCAGTTTTTGACAGGGAGTATAGAAAAAGGAATTGTCAAACCATGTGCGATCATAGAAATCTTAATATATATATATATATATATATATATATATCTGATAGTATATATCTATGTGTGCGATACTGAAAATTTGATTACCACGGTCGAAAAATATCCCTGCTCGTGACATTCAAATAAAATCGGACGTATTTTGTCGGCAGTGTGCGCTAGTGGTCCGATTTGAAATCGTTTCAGACAATCGGATCCGATTGTAGTAAATGTGCGGCCGCCCTAAGTGGTTTCCGCAATTATTGACATTTTCATTTTTTGAGGGGGGTAGGGGATGAAGCTCCAGGTGTATTTTTGGGGACTTTTGTAAAAATGGTCCTTTGGTTGTCGTTTATCGATAGGGGAAAATTCAGCTTTACGCAATTTTATTTCTAGGTTTTATGATTTCCGGACTAGGCTATACGTAGATTTAGTTTAGGCTAGAAGTGGCACACTGAGAGTTTCAATTGATTCCTCCTTTCGACGAAACATTTTTGTTGAAATTTCAAGCATTTTTGAAGATTTTAGAGAATTGCGCATCTCTACAGTCACTTCAAATTCAGTCAGAAGGTTGCAAATTTGTCCTTGAATTTGGTTTTTTTCATAGAGATACTATCTGATCGTTTCAAGGGATTTGTTTCACCGCCGTAATTTGCGTGTATAAATTTCTTACGTTTTTGCAGGTATTCAAGCTTTGTAATTCAGCTCCTTCAAATCGTCAATCTTTGTGGAATTACCTTGAATTCCTCTTTTTTTAGTGCATATTTTATTTCTTGTTTCTTATATAACTGCAAATTCAAATGGTCTCAAATTAAGCGCAATAATCCAAAGTTGTTTTGAATAAATAGTAATTATCCTGAAAAAGAAAGCTCATGATTTAGTTCTTATATCGGTTATTATATCTGCTTCAGTTTCCGTTGTCGTTTTATGATAAATTTTGAAGAATATCAGGACTTTTTCTATGTACATGACAGAGGAATTCATTGTAATAGTCAGGATTGACATTTGTTCTGAAAACATTTGAAAAAATTCTTATAATTCATTTCATTTAACATTTAAAGATTTATATTTGTGTTATTCTTCTCTGAATAATAAAAACACTCATAGAACTACCAATTTTTTATAACAGAACCTGAAATTCATCAAATACTGATTTGTAGTATTTTCACAGTTAGTGAAAAGATATGCTGAAAAACTTATTTGGACAAGGACCATTTTTGTTCAGATTGAATGACAATGGATCAGGGCCAAGTCTTTTGAATCAGGTAAGTAACAACTATGTCATAATCAGTTTTCATTAATAGAGATCAAAATAATTAATATAAACGGAAATGAGTGTGAAATATCATGACACATGGATGCAAAATTGATCTCTGGCCGTTATAAAATGTGGAAAGGCTACACAATATGAAATTCAATGTATTCAAAACATTTTCTGAATTATATATATATATATATATATATATATATATATATATATATATATATATATATATATATATATATATATATATATATATATATATATATATATATATATATATAATACTTATAATATGCCTTTATTGCATGTACAAGTCGTACAACCTTAATTCTTGCATGGCGAAGTCTAGCTTAGGCTACTCTTGACTCTAGGAAGATAAATAAGTGCAACATCGAGAAAATAAATGGAAGAGCAAAAGTAACAGGAAACTGAAATAAAATAACAATATATCAGGTAAAAGTAAAATATAAGCGATGTTTCCTCTTTCATGATATATACACAGTTATATCAATTAACCAGCTTAAGTGATCTCATTACCATAAATCTGAAGCAAGTCGATCTTTGTCTTCCTTCGGAATTTTTTTTCTGAAAACCTTTCAATTCGCTTTTAACCTCATTATAGTATTTGACGGCGTTGTATGTAACTGTACGCAACATTTCAAGACGAAATCTGGGAAGTTTTACATGTTTCATGTCAACATTGTGCAATTTTCTTCTGACAAGTAGTTTATAATTATTGGGATCTGACATAGAGGCGGAGCTTAGCTGATAACGTCAAAATATCGAGCTTCAAAACCAACTTTGCCTTTCATAACTATGTTATTTTCAAGTGAAAGTGTTAAGCGATATACGTGTGAAAACTTACTCCAGAAAAAATACAGAGAAGGTGATAGGTTGAAAAGAAGCAAATGCATCATACAATGTGGGAAAAACAAGAAAAGTCGAGGACTGGTATCGTGAACTTTACTGCTTTTTGTCTCACTATTTCTCTCTTCAGAGTTGAACCTCATGAAATTAATGGAGAGTTTACATAACGAGGGATAATTATTATTCTGCACATGTTCATGTGCTGCTAGGCTCGGTCTGCTTTCGAATTCCTTTCCTTATCGTAAGCATTTGGATGATTACATGTAGTGCAGTCATTGAAGTGTAAAATAGGTCTTTACCTCCGAAATTTTTTACTATGAACCGATTTACACGAAATTTCGAAATTAGACTTATCTTATCCTTAACTTCAAAAGTGATATCGACCCGAACTCCGTTTTCACGCTGGGGGTGGTTGCCATCCCTTCTCGGTGGTGTAATTTTTTTTTCGGAATAACCTCGGATATCGATAAAAAAAACCTAATTTAAAAAAAAAGATGTTCCATAAAATTTTTTCAGAAACCCAATACTTTTCAAGTTATTGGCAATTGAAAAATCGAAATGTTCAGTTTACTAATGTCTAGTTTACTAAGTAGAAAAAAATACAATTAGTTTTTGGGCCATAACTCCTTCAATTTTGGAGCTATCACAACGTGTAAAAAACCATTTTGAGGGTAATTAAAAGAGCTACAACTTTTTTCATGACAATATGTAGTGAAAAACCTTTTATTTTGAAACGGTGAAGGGTCAAAGGGCTCGAGAGAAACTGTGATTGCGCTACAGCGCGCTCTTTAAGCAATCATATCTCCGTCAATTTCCGTGTGACAGGGAAAAACAAAACCAAAATTTATGTCGAAAAAAAACTTACATTTTTTATTATCACACTTTTTTACGTATTTTCTATTATTTCTGAGATTTTATGGAAAGAAGGTGGTTTTTTTGAAAATTCGAAAAATTTTTTTTCCTTAAAATCGTGATTTTTTCGAAAAATTTGTGTTCCCAAGCAGCCAAACTGCTAGTATCCATCAAACTGTTTATATTAAAGTTAATTCTTGACGGAATACGATTAATTTCGATTTTGGTGGAAATGACACTTATGAAACCCATTTCTTTTAAAAAAAAAACCATTAGATGTTCCTCTTTTTTTCATTACAGCCCACTCATTTCAAGTGCAAAAGACTTTTAACAGTGCTCATTTCAAAGCTTATTTCAAGCACTATAAAATTCTTTTTCTTTTTGCATGCATAAAATTTATTCGCTCTCCGCTAGATGGCATTGAATACATGGATTAAATTTCAGACAAAATAAAAAACGGATTTGATCTTCAATATCTCGCTTAATATTGCACATAGCACACTTTTTGAGGAACCAATTTGTTCATTTTTTTACCTGCTACAATTTTGTCCATTATAATATTATCGTTAAAATGCATATTTTTGGAGATATTTGCAAAAAACCGTTGAAAATCGTGAGAAAATTCCGAATTTTCAATTGCCAATAACTTGAAAAGTATTGGGTTTCTGGAAAAATTTTGTCTAACATTTTTGCTTAAAATCAGGCCTTCTATCGATATCCGAAGTTATTTTGAAAAAAAAATTTCATTACCGAAAAGGGGTGGCAACCACCCCCTGGGTGAAAACGGAGTTCGGGTTGATATCACTTTTGAATTTAAGGGTAAGATAAGCCCAATTCCAAATTTTCATGTAAATCGGTTCGTAGTAAAAAAATTCCGAGCTAAAAAGCTTCAATGACTGCACTAATGTAAGAACGGTATTTTTTACAAAACTCTCCTCCTCTTGGCTACAGCATCTTGAATTCTCATTTTTAAAGATAACTTACCTTAATTTCAATCAAAGGAAGAATGTAATTTTCTTTTCTTAAACGCAAAGAGCACACCGTTATTCTCGGAGTTGTGTGATTCTTCTCCAGATTGATTTTCCATACTTTCAATAAAGCAATATCTTCCTCGTCTTCAAAATGATTTTCTCTCTCGAAAAAATATTTGTTTGGCTTCGCAAACCGATGGAAGCTAACACATGCATTTGTATAAGCTTTTGAATTAAATATGTTAACGTTGGAAATATAAACTTTCTCATTCAAAAATGTTTTGTTGTTCAAGAGTGGGAAGCTATTGATGATAGTTTACATTGACCTTTTTCAACCTCTGCTCAAATATGCTTTTATCGTTTGTGGTGGAATATATGATTCTTCGCTTGAACCCTTTAACGTTACCCTAAATAATACTCTTATGCCCGATTTCACCAACTAATACCTAAAGTTACGCAATACTTAAATCGGATTTAGGAATTCCTAAGTGAAATTTGCGTTTCACCACGCGTTAAGTAATGCCTAAGGACCATAGGAAATGCCTAACGTTAGGATAGCTTGTTAGGTTTGCCTAGAGTATTTAGGAAATGCTTAACCTCAAATTGTTTAGTTGTTAATTACACATCAAACTTGGAGTTATTTCCATAGAAATATAATAAAATTATTATATTTCTATCATTTTTCTCTTCTTCTAACTATCTTTTGTCAAATTTACAGTCTAGCATTAAACAGTAGTACCAATTATATGTACAAAACTTTCCAAATCGAAGTTTTAACAAGGTAGATATTTCGTAACTAAGGATTTCTTAGGTTGGTGAAATAGGAATTAGTTGAGTATCGGATTTAGGTATTTCCTAGCGTAGGAATTACTTAGTTAGGATTTTCCTTACATCTCGTTGATAAAGTTGGGCATTAGAGTAATCTATAAAAAGCTAAAAGGCGGAAACACATTATTGAAACGCGACGCGACAAAACTTGTCGACACCTGATGTATAATGTGCACTTACCAACACGCGATTCCACACAACGAACAAGCAATTAATTGTTCTTCGTTCATTTTTGTCAAATTTCTGCCAAAATTCAGTGAATAATAGGGTATCCACGTATGAACGTACGCTTTATTTGACAATTCCCGAGTGAAATCGGTTGTTACCTAGAAACATACAGCGCCCAACACGTCGACTAGATCAGGCATGTGCCTGTATCGCATGACGTCGGGAGTTCATAGTGTGATTCTGGTCATAGAAATTACTAGGATTTGACTTTATTCAACACGGGTCGCGTTTTGTCGGGTTGTATCACGTTTCAATAATGTGTTTCCGCCTTAACTGTTTCAATATCTTCATTTTAAAGATATTCTCAATTTCCGTATTATGCATTATGTTTATTATACTACATGAAATGAACACGGAAAATACTTGAATAATTAAAAAGATGATCAGATAACTTTCCAAGGGATCTGGTCTGGTTATATATATTCCCCGACAAGAACTCTACGTTCATAATCCAACAGTGAATTATAGAAATCGACAAGTCACTCCGACTCAAAATCTGCATACAGCTGTTTCGATATTATTAGATCTCATGAGTGCAGCTTATTTGACTCGGAGTGAATTAGAAAATTACTATCTGGATAACAACACAGAGCGCCCTCCACCAAGGATATTGGAAAACAACAATTCACTGCTAAGATCGAAAAGGCAGAATCCCGTCGGGAAAATACATAACTTTCTGATATAAAATATCTACTCCGCAACTGTGGCGTATAATTTTTTTAATTATTGAAGAATTTTCCTTGTTCACTTCATGCAGTGTTTTAAATTGACCATGGTCAACTTGTATATATTTCATGATTTGATTTCTCATTATGTTTATGTTCATGGGTGCATAAAACCGAACCATGTTCAAATATTACATTCAATTTAATATCCATCAATCATTTTGGTACTGAATTTTATATAATAGTATATAAATAAATATGCTACAGTCTTCTATCATAGGAAACGTTTGAGATGTCTGAGAATGTGTTTGATTCGAACCAAATACGGTGCCGTTATGAGAATTCGGTTTTAGAGAAAAAAGTTGTCAATTTTTTTAATGTGTTTTGAAACTTTATCTAAAGTCATACTAATAGTCGATGCGAAAAATTCTGAAACTTTTTCAAAAATTATTCTGGAACTATTTAAAATTAATAAAATTTCTAAAAAGAATCACGCGACTATAAAAGTAGGTAGAGAAAGGGGGTGCACCGTGCACAAGGTCATACACTAGTGGGAGTGGGGGTACCTCGATTTCTATTGGTCAGTGAAATAATGTGGGGTGGGGGTATTCTATATTGTTGGTGCATGATACATATTGACCTTGGGCTAGAATATATTTGGAGTGGGGGTAATCTGATTTACTCAGGACTGTACTTAACCTTCATTTCTATTGATCGGTAAGATAACTGTACAATACATAATAACCTTGGGCTAGAATATATTTGGAGTGGGGGTAATCTGCTCAGGACTGTACTTAACCTTCATTTCTATTAATCGATACTGTACAATACATAATAACCTTGAGCTAGAATATATCTGGAGTGGGAGTATTCTGATTTATTTGAATATATCAGAATCATACTCAACCATAATTTCGATTGGACCTTGACTATCAAACACCCTTTCCACTCATACCCAATATCATTTCATATAATTTAGTTTTCATACATGTGATTAAATTTCAGATAATTTTTTACTATAAAGTATACTGCCAGGGAACCGAATGTTTCGATCTCAAACAGGTTCACCGAACTTGGCCAGATGCTTCAACATTCCACGAGTGAGACTGGATACAGTGTCGGACTCATATTTCGGTTCGAGATTAGAGTGAATTAATTTATTTTTTAAATTCTGATGTACTCAGGAGTGTTCTTAACTTTAATTTCTATTGATCGGTAAAATAATGTTACCGTACAATGCATAATAACCTTGAGCTAGAATATATTTGAAGAGGTGGTAATCTGATATACTTTGAATATATCAGAAACATACTTTCGATTGGTTAATAGCAACCTTGACTATCAAGCATTAAATTTTATCCCTTTATACTGTATCCCACATTAAGTGAACATAATATCATTGCATATTTCGAGCTGAATTTAGTGTTCATATACAAGAATGGATAATTGTTAATATTTTTTACGTATTATTTATCAACATTATGTAATTAAATTTCAAATTATTTTTACCATCATATATTCATGGTGTGCCACTGTGTGCTGAATTTTCGTTCAACTCAGATTCCGATTCGAGATTTAGTGAGAGTGGTTTAATTTAATTTTTAAATATTGGATCTATTAATAAACGTAAAATCATTAGTATTCAAATTACATATAAGCTGAGTGTATCCCAAAAAATGATAACATATAATGACAATAATAAAATGAAAAGTATCAGAAAATCACGACATTATGTGAACAAAGGTGGTTCTTTCTCAAATAAGTTGATTGATAAATTACCATACATCCATTTACAGTGATTATGAGAATTGAGCGACTTCGCTCGAATTATAAAACTTATTAGAATAAAAGAGCATACTCTAGACATATCCAGATATATAGCAGACCTCATCCCACAGGATCACTGCACCGGAATTTGGGAAGGGGATATTCTAGACTCTGAACACTATCGAGTAATTATCTTTCAAACTCATACGTTTACAAGTCTCGCAACCAATAAAGTAATAAAAAAAAGTACTCATTAATTTTATTTATTTAATACCACATAAGAAAATACATATTAATTTTTTTTTCAATCTTGTTCGATGTGGTGGTTGTGGCGATGGTGGCTGATGTTACGGGTGTAGGAGGTGCTAAAGAGAGAGAAAAAAAACATAGTTTATGAATAAATTAATAATCATTTTTTAGCATACTAACACTGACTGATAGATATGTATTCTTCTTCAATTTTGTTCGAATTGGTGGTGGTTGTGGTGGTGGCTTGGAGGTTTAGGGGGAGGTGCTGCTTCTATTGCATCAGCAGTTAATAGATTAAAAACAAATAAAAACATGTTAGAGACTATGAGACATAATAAGGAGATGGAACTCAATAGTAAGGGGGAATGTTTAGTATGAAGAAAGAAACTCAAGGGAAAAGGTTCATATATAGGTTCATATCAATGGTATCAAAAAATTACTAATAAAGTTACCGAGACATGCACTCTCAAATGTAGAACTTGAAAATTTAGTGAATAAATTGAAGATTTCAAATTTTAGACGAATATTCAAGAGAAATGTATGTATACAATCAAGTATTCAAACACCCCCACTAATGTTTTCAAGGTGAGGATTCAATACTTTGGTTAGACAAATAAATATATTCATAAACCCCCACCTGATCAATTTTTCAAGAACAAACTACAGTACTTGAAGGCAGGGCCTAAATCAATAAAATAGTTACGAACTGATAGTTGAAAGTTGTGAAACATGTGTGTTGAAGCAGTAAGTATATTCGGACCATATATGTTGTGTTCAAAAATATTTTTCTCAACAAATCGAAAACAAAGTATCTAGCTGTTGGACTATCACAGTCTAAAAGAAGTTATAAGAATCAGCGGTCCATCTTTAAGGGGGCATCACATTGATTTTACTGTGGAAGAGTTTCGTGAATTAGTCAACTGTGAAGAGTTTATTCAGAGGAATTTAGAGAAAACTTCATCGACAGAATTCATGAAATTAAATAACTGTATATTATTCTTCATTAATATCAATAACAAGCCTGTTCTCGGATTGAAAAATGAGAACTGTCAAGTGTATATTGGTTGAGGCACTTTGTGTGAATTATTTTCACTACAAAATTTAATAAATGACTATACTGAGTTTCTAGAATATCATGGATTCCCAGAGTTCTACCGAATGGTTACCCGATCAGTGTCAAAAAAATGAGTGGGGATGTCTTAGCGAATATAAATACCGTATTAGATAAGTCATATAAATATTTATTCAATTCACTGATTTTTAAAGAATTGATAAAATTTGATCCGTATACTGTAATGAATGATGTGAATTAGATAATAATATGATATGAAGAAAGCTACTTTCAGTGATAAAGATACTATTCACCATATGTACCTATGTTCGGACTTTTGCATACTTATCACGAATCTCGTAAATATTATTGGTAGATGTTTGTTATTGACAGAATGAGATTCAATAATAGAATTAAAAATTTTGAGTACATTTGAGCTCCTATTTTAGATAAGAAACATAGAAAAAATATTTTTAGTAGTAGATATTCTCAACTATAACCTTACTTCGTATAAACTCAAAACAAGATTGTAAAATATTTATTTCTCAATATCTTCACATGATAAAGAATATTTCAGAATCAATTTATTGTAAATCATTTTTATTGATCCAGAAATCATGCTTCTTCCCCATTCCTAAAAACTTCACAGTTGAACTTTTTTTCTCAGAACTTTTTATACCAAGTAAATACCAGTATGTTTCACTTTCTGCAGTTTAAATTCGTAGAAACCACTCATAATATCCTCATTTGAAGAATCACGTAATAAGTAAGTCCTTGGATATGTTGATTGTATCTTTCAAATTGTGAAAATTTCATTAGACCAGTTGGGTGTACCTGTACACTGTTGTGAATCTTGCTAAGACCAATATATTCAAGAGTACAAAGACTACGCTATGGTCCGCATATTGTACTTTATGCAAATACTTGTCTGGTTTTACTTACTCGTACATAATCCACAATTTTATATTTAACCTTTTTCACCGTGAGACGTGAATAAGCCGAATTCAGAATTTTTTTTCATTCAATACGAGATATTGATGCCTACCATTCACAGAAACTTAAATAGCAACTGTGACAATCATATATTGAATATACACAGTAGTATATCTGCAACTTGATGTTATGAAAAAGAATAATTTTGAATTATTCAAAATCATGATAATGTTTTCAGTTATTCTAAGGTGGCAATATAATATTATAAACCATTATTTTGTGAGATAATATTGAATAGAGAGTGAATGGCAACCTACAACACAAATGAAAACCATCAATTCCATTAGATTTCGGATATGCAAATTCTTCATATCTGTCAAGTCTTTCACAGATACGCAAATTATTCATATCTGTCAAAAGTATTTGACATCAATCTACCTGGGAAGTTTATAAATTTATAAAACTTCACCTAGTAGTCAATCGAAGTGACCTCTCCAAAAACAGGTAAATTGGCTCACACATAACCATCATTATATCAAGTGGGAAACAGGATTCATTCAATAATGAAAATTGAGACTAATATTTACTAAGACTGACCGCAGATGTTTTTACGATATAGGTATGTAAAAGGAAGAAAGGAAGCAGAAATAATTAAAAAGTATATAACATCTAAAAAAATTCTGGAGTTAGGTTTCGGAAAATTCAGCATTCACCATGAGTGAAACAGTTGCTATTCCTCTTTGAAAAATGTGAAGTTTATTCAAAAAAAAAAACCTTCCCACATCTAATTAATAATTACAGTATGGAATGGATTGAAATAGAAAGCATGGATCCGTTATGTTAATTTGTGATATTTCTAATGAATAATATATATTGTTTCAAACAAAAACTAGTAATTTGATTTCTTTTTCAATTGTCTGAATAATACTACCAGAAATATATACATATTTCTGCAAGTCTATAATTCGTATATGGAGCCCGAATTATTTTTAACATTTCACGAACATAAAACGAATTCCAATTATATCTATCAACCTTGCTTGAGAACCACCTTTACATATGAATCGAGCATCCAAACATGAACCTGCTAACCTTGAAGAATATCCAGTCTACACAGAGATCATTTACCTCTTCGTACATATTCGCAGTATGCGACATGTATTCTCATCGTTCGTAGCGTTCACACAGACCACCGGTGGTCTGTGAGCGTTTCCAGTTATTATAAGTAGCGAACAATTTTTGAAATGACTGTTTCAGTGAATTTTTTTCGAGTGAAAATTCAGAGCTTGAGTTAGCATTGGTGAATCAGTGGGTGAACCATTACTAAGTGTTGTGTACAAACAAATGTCAAGTTCTCAAGTAAGTTAAGAATCGCTCTTTTAGACATAAAACCTCATTAAACAATCGAAATTTTATCAAATGTGTTAGGTCAAACCTTAATTCATCCTTTAATACTAGAGAAATTTTGAATAATTTTTCCATTGATGATAATATTAATGATACTTCTTCGAAATCTCTCCATAAAATTCAAAATATTATTCCTTTTCATTCTAAAAAATCTTGAACACTAGTAATTGGGATGTATGTGATATTTCATTACATTATGAATCAATTAAATTAGCTGAATTTTATGAAAAACAGTCTCCTAAAAAAGCTGAAAAACTTCTAGGAAGACGAGCTGTTCAAAATCTGAATTAAATTATAAATTGACCAGAGATTCTGGAGACGCTTTCGAGGAAGTAAAAATTTACAAACCTAGAAAGAATGAATCTAAACTGCAGGTTCGCTATCACCTGAAAAAATTATCATGGATTATCTCAGTGATATCGATATTTCTATATTTTCAAACTTTCTTAAACAATACGAAAGATTTTAATTATTCGTATCATTCGCTAGATGAGAATCATTCATTTAATAAAGATGTCCATATTTTACATAGGAAGAATAGATGATTGAAATTAAACTTTTGTGAAGCCCTAGAAATTCACAGGTGTGAGAATTCTGATCTGTTACTGAACGAACAACTTGACTTAAATAATTCTCCACTTTGAGCAAGTTTTCTGTAAGGATTACCTACCTACCCTCCACCCTAATTTAATTTTTTGTTTTAATCGTTTTTCCCTAGATACTAAAAATTTTATCTAAATCTAAGATATCCAGATTTCAGTATTTCATTCTATCCGAAGAAGCCACTGTTTGGTACCCGTCATAGAGTCATATATAATAATTATTGTTAAAATCAAACATGTGTTTTTCGAATAATATTGTTATGGGTTTTAACTAAGTAACGACCACATCAATTCAAAAACTAAAATTATATATCTATTTCATATGGACTGAGCAATGAAGATCCAGTATATATTCACGAAAACTTTCACAAAATAAATTATTGAATATATTATATTTAGGATGATGCTCACAAACTCAAAAGTTGCAAAATTGAGATCTCACCCATGAACTATTTCGAATTTAACTGAAATCTCTGTTTTCATCTTAGAAGCGCTGTTTTCATCTTATAGGTACTCGCGGTCATTCTGTGAAATTTTCTACCAAGAGCTTATTATTCGAAAATAAAGAAAGATCTAAATAATTATTTATATATTTTTCATTATATGATATTACAGAACAATCTGAAAGATCATCTGTGAATCCTTCTGATAAATCAGTCACACAAGTAACCAACACTGTTCTTGAGTCTTGAAACTATTGATTACTGGTTGAGGATCAACAAATAAAACTTCAGAAGTACTTACTGCTTGTTTAAAAACATAGAAAAATCTAAGTCGGTTAAGTACGTATCGATTAATTTTTCATAGGCTGAACACTAAAAGATCGTCTGTAAATTTCTTGGGCTTCACAAAAGTTTATTTTCAATCCTCTATTCTCTCTACAAAATATGGAAATATTCATTAAATGAATATTTTTGCTTCTAGCAAATGATTCGAATAATTAGAATCTTTTTTATTGTTTACAAATCAGGGCTCATGTTCATTAATTCTTTTTCCGAAATTTCTATGCGTTCTACCTAAGTATATACATTTCGTTACAATCACTACATTATAATTTATAGACACCTGATTTTGACAGTTTTTCCGTTTTTGATTTATTGCCGTTTATGAATTAGCCTAAAAAATAGTTTATACTGCGAGCGATATTGAAATTATAATGTGAAAAAATTGATGTTAGTTTTTCACTAGGGTTACCTATATAAGTTAAAATATTGAATTTAATCGTTGGATAGCGGATATTTATTTAGATTTAATTTCTTGTTGTAATCGTTTTTCCCTAGGAACTAAAAATTTAATGTAAAATGATTAAACAAGATTTGAGTATTTAATTCTATCCGAAGAAGCCACTGTGTGGTGAAACGCCACATCATAGAGTCAACTATAATAACCGTTAAAATTAAACATGTGTTGTTCTAATAATATATCATTTTAGACGTACTTAATATTTGAAAGCTTTTAACCATGTTTTCAACATAGTTAATCAATTTTAAAATTTTTAATTCATTATTTCTGGTATACGGTACACCTCAAGTTTGGTTTCTAGAAAACCTGCAGTTCTACATACTTGAGGGAATGTTTGTTAGAACTGCTCAATAAAAATTCATATTATTTCGAAGAAACTCATGATTTCCAGAATACTATTGGTGTGTTGCAAATGAACTGCCATATAGCATATAGATTATAATAATTTCCTAAAAAATAAAAAATATATTTTTTCAATCAGTGTTTATCAAATATCTTTTTTTATAAGATAAAAATAATACCAGATGTGGGAAAAACAAAAGTAGACACATCAGTGAAAATATACCCTCTATTATCTGTGTGAATTGTTTATTTTAGTCTCGATTATTGGTAGGTTTTTGTGTTTTTCTAGCTTCGAGAGATTTTATCCGGTTCTGTAATTTAGTTGTCTCCCTGAAGAATACCTACATTAAATCTGTCGAAATGTTGGCTATTATTATTATGTCCACAAATTAAGGTCATTTATTGCCAATTATTTTTTAAATATTAATTACGACAAGGTGAGAAAGTTTCAGTGGATATATATATATATATATATATATATATATATATATATATATATATATATATATATATATATATATATATATATATATATATATATATATATATATATATCGTGGAATTCGTGACATTTTCAAAACTCTGGAAATATTAAAATTACGTAGTATTAATGAATTGAATTGAAAAATCGAAAAACGTACAACTATGGTTCATTTTTTGGGTGTGGTCTTCATTAGTTGATAATTAAGCAAGCTATTCAGTAGGCTTTTTTTACAAAAAAAAATTGCTAGCAATTTCGAGTATGAGTAATATTACTCCTATCATGAAAAAATGGTTAGTGTGGAGGTTATTCATGGTTGGTTTGATATTATGAAGATCTGAATGGAACACTCCTAAGTAAATCAGATTACTCCCACCCCAGATATATTCTAGCCAAAGGTCTTTATGTATCATGCACCCTAATTATTTTACTGACCAATAGAAATCAAAGTTATACCCACCCCCGCTAGTCAATGGTCTTGTGACATTATTTCACCCCACAATCAGGTTACCCCCACTCCAGATATATTCTAGCCCAAGGTCTTTATGTATCATGCACCCTAATTATTTTACTAACCAATATGAATCAAGGTTACCCCCCACCCAGCTAGTCAATGATCTTGTGTGCGGTGAAATAATGCGACATTATTTCACCGCGCAATCAGATTACCCCCACTCCAGACATATTCTAGCCCAAGGTCTTTATGTATCATGCACCCTAATTATTTTACTGACCAATATGAATCAAGGTTACCCCCCACCCCCGCTAATCAATGACCTTGTGTGTGGCGAAATAATGTCACAAGGTCATTGATTATCGGGGGTGGGGGGTAACCTTGATTCATATTGGTCAGTAAAATAATTAGGGTGCATGATACATAAAGACCTTGGGCTAGAATATATCTGGAGTGGGGGTAATCTGATTGTGCGGTGAAATAATGTCGCATTATTTCACCGCACACAAGATCATTGACTAGCTGGGGTGGGGGGTAACCTTGATTTATATTGGTCAGTAAAATAATTAGGGTGCATGATACATAAAGACCTTGGGCTAGAATATATCTGGAGTGGGGGTAATCTGATTGTGCGGTAAAATAATGTCACAAGACCATTGACTAGTGGGGGTGGGTATAACTTTGATTTCTATTGGTCAGTAAAATAATTAGGGTGCATGATACATAAAGACCTTGGGCTAGAATATATCTGGGGTGGGAGTAATCTGATTTACTTAGGAGTGTTCCATTCAGATCTTCATAATATCAAACCAACCATGAATAACCTCCACACTAACCATTTTTTCATGATAGGAGTAATATTACTCATACTCGAAATTGCTAGCAATTTTTTTTTTGTAAAAAAAGCCTACTGACTAGCGTGCTTAATTATCAACTAATGAAGACCACACCCAAAAAATGAACCATAGTTGTACGTTTTTCAATTTTTCAATTCAATTCATTAATACTACGTAATTTTAATATTTCCAGAGTTTTGAAAATGTCACGAATTCCGCGATATATATATATATATCCACTGAAACTTTCTCACCTTGTCGTAATTAATATTTAAAAAATAATTGGCAATAAATGACCTTAATTTGTGAACATAATAATAATAACCAACATTTCGACTGATTTAATGTAGGTATTCTTCAGGGAGACAACTAAATTACAGAACCGGATAAAATCTCTCAAAGCTAGAAAAACACAAAAACCTACCAATAATCGAGACTAAAATAAACAATTCACACAGATAATAGAGGATATATTTTCACTGATGTGTCTACTTTTGTTTTTCCCACATCTGGTATTATTTTTATCTTATAAAGAAAGATATTTGATAAACACTGATTGTAAAAATATATTTTTTATTTTTTAGGAAATTATTATAATCTATATGCTATAGGGCAGTTCATTTGCAACACACCAATAGTATTCTGGAAATCATGAGTTTCTTCGAAATAATATGAATTTTTATTGAGCAGTTCTAACAAACATTCCCTCAAGTATGTAGAACTGCAGGTTTTCTAGAAACCAAACTTGAGGGGTACCGTATACCAGAAATAATGAATTAAAAATTTTAAAATTGATTAACTATGTTGAAAACATGGTTAAAAGCTTTCAAATATTAAGTACGTCTAAAATGATATATTATTAGAACAACACATGTTTAATTTTAACGGTTATTATAGTTGACTCTATGATGCGGCGTTTCACCACACAGTGACTTCTTCGGATAGAATTAAATACTCAAATCTTGGTTAATCATTTTACATTAAATTTTTAGTTCCTAGGGAAAAACGATTACAACAAGAAATTAAATCTAAATAAATATCCGCTATCCAACGATTAAATTCAATATTTTAACTTATATAGGTAACCCTAATGAAAAACTAACATCAATTTTTTCACATTATAATTTCAATATCGCTCGCAGTATAAACAATTTTTTAGGCTAATTCATAAACGGCAATAAATCAAAAACGGAAAAACTGTCAAAATCAGGTGTCTATAAATTATAATGTAGTGATTGTAACGAAATGTATATACTTAGGTAGAACGCATAGAAATTTCGGAAAAAGAATTAATGAACATGAGTCCTGATTTGTAAACAATAAAAAAGATTCTAATTATTCGAATCATTTGCTAGATGCAAAAATATTCATTTAATGAATATTTCCATATTTTGTAGAGAGAATAGAGGATTGAAAATAAACTTTTGTGAAGCCCAAGAAATTTACAGACGATCTTTTAGTGTTCAGCCTATGAAAAATTAATCGATACGTATTTAACCGACTTAGATTTTTCTATGTTTTTAAACAAGCAGTAAGTACTTCTGAAGTTTTATTTGTTGATCCTCAACCAGTAATCAATAGTTTCAAGACTCAAGAACAGTTGGTTACTTGTGTGACTGATTTATCAGAAGGATTCACAGATGATCTTTCAGATTGTCCTGTAATATCATATAATGAAAAATATATAAATAATTATTTAGATCTTTCTTTATTTTCGAATAATAAGCCCTTGGTAGAAAATTTCACAGAATGACCGCGAGTACCTATAAGATGAAAACAGCGCTTCTAAGATGAAAACAGAGATTTCAGTTAAATTCGAAATAGTTCATGGGTGAGATCTCAATTTTGCAACTTTTGAGTTTGTGAGCATCATCCTAAATATAATATATTCAATAATTTATTTTGTGAAAGTTTCCGTGAATATATACTGGATCTTCATTGCTCAGTCCATATGAAATAGATATATAATTTTAGTTTTTGAATTGATGTGGTCGTTACTTAGTTAAAACCCATAACAATATTATTCGAGAAACACATGTTTGATTTTAACAATAATTATTATATTTGACTCTATGACGGGCACCAAACAGTGGCTTCTTCGGATAGAATGAAATACTGAAATCTTGATATCTTAGATTTAGATAAAATTTTTAGTATCTAGGGAAAAACGATTACAACAAAAAATTAAATTAGGGTGGAGGGTAGGTAATCCTTCCAGAAAACTTGCTCAAAGTGGAGAATGATTTAAGTCAAGTTGTTCGTTCAGTAACAGATCAGAATTCTCACACCTGTGAATTTCTAGGGCTTCACAAAAGTTTAATTTCAATCCTCTATTCTTCCTATGTAAAATATGGACATCTTTATTAAATGAATGATTCTCATCTAGCGAATGATACGAATAATTAAAATCTTTCTTATTGTTTAAGAAAGTTTGAAAATATAGAAATATCGATATCATTGAGATAATCCATCATAATTTTTTCAGGTGATAGAGAACCTGCAGTTTAGATTCATTCTTTCTAGGTTTGTAAATTTTTACTTCCTCGAAAGCGTCTCCAGAATCTCTGGTCAATTTATAATTTAATTCAGATTTTGAACAGCTCGTCTTCCTAGAAGTTTTTCAGCTTTTTTAGGAGACTGTTTTTCATAAAATTCAGCTAATTTAATTGATTCATAATGTAATGAAATATCACATACATCCCAATTACTACAGTGTTCAAGATTTTTTAGAATGAAAAGGAATAATATTTTGAATTTTATGGAGAGATTTCGAAGAAGTATCATTAATATTATCATCAATGGAAAAATTATTCAAAATTTCTCTAGTATTAAAGGATGAATTAAGTTTTGCAGGTTTGACCTAACACATTTGATAAAATTTCGATTGTTTAATGAGGTTTTATGTCTAAAAGAGCGATTCTTAACTTACTCGAGAACTTGACATTTGTTTGTGCACAACACTTAGTAATGGCTCACCCACTGATTCACCAATGCTAACTCAAGCTCTGAATTTTCACTCGAAAAAAATTCACTGAAACAGTAATTTCAAAAATTGTTCGCTACTTATAATAATTGGGAGCGCTACGAACGATGAGAGTACAAGTCGTATAGGTACTGCGAATATGAAAGAAGAGGCAAATGATCTCCGTAGACTGGATATTCTTCAAGGTTAACAGGTTCATGTTTGGATGCTCGATTCATACGTAAAAGTGGTTCTCAAGCAAAGGGAATTCGTTTTATGATCGTGAATTGTTAAAAATAATTCGGACTCCTTTATGGAAAAATCACGCGATTCTTGTATTGGAGCCTTATACGAATTATAGACTTGCAGAAATATGTATATAGTTCTGGTAGTATTATTCAGATAATTGAAAAAGAAATCAAATTACTAGTTTTTGTTTGAAACAATATATTATATTATTCATTAGAAATATTACAAATTAACATAACGGATCCATGCTTTCTATTTCAATCCATTCCATACTGTAATTATTAATTAAATGTGGAAACGTTTTTTTTTTCGGATAAACTTCACATTTTTCAAAGAGGAATAGAAACTGTTTCTCTCATGGTAAATGCTGAATTTTCCGGTAACTCCAGAATTTTTTAGATGTCATATACTTTTTAATTATTTCTGATTCCTTTCTTCCTTTTACATACCTATATCGTAAAAACATCTTCGGTCAGTCTTAGTTAATATTAGTCTCAATTTTCATGACTGAATGAATCCTATTTCCCACTTGATATAATGATGGTTATGTGTGAGCCAATTTACCTGTTTTTGGAGAGGTCACTTCGATTGACTACTAGGGAAAGTTTTATAAATTTATAAACTTCCCAGGTAGATTGATGTCAAAGACTTTTGACAGATTTGAAGAATTTGCATATATGTCAAAGACTTTTGACAGATATGAAGAATTTGCATATCCGAAATCTAATGGAATTGGTGGTTTTCATTTGTGTTGTAGGTTACCATTCACTCTCTATTCAATATTATCTCACAAAATAATGGTTTATGATATTATATTGCCACCTTAGAATAACTGAAAACATTATCATGATTTTGAATCATTCAAAATTATTCTTTTTCATAACATCAAGTTGCAGATATACTACTGTGTATATTCAATATATGATTGTCCCAGTTGCTATTTAAGTTTCTGTGAACGGTAGGCATCAATACCTCGTATTGAATGAAAAAAAAATTCTGAATTCGGCTTATTCACATCTAAAGGTGAAAAAGGTTAAATATAAAATTGTGGATTATGTACGAGTGAGTAAAACCAGACAAGTATTTGCAAAAGGGTGTACAGGTACACCCAATTGGTCTAATGAAATTTTCACAATTTGAAAGATACAATCAACATATCCAAGGACTTACTTATTACGTGATTCTTCAAATGAAGATATTATGAGTGGTTTCTACGAATTTAAACTGCAGAAAGTGAAACATCCTGGTATTTACTTGGTAGAAAAAGTTCTGAGAAAAAAAGTCCAACTGTTTGTGAAGTTTTTAGGTATGGGGAAGGAGCATAATTTCTGGATCAATAAAAATGATTTACAATAAATTGATTCTGAAATATTCTTTATTATGTGAAGATATTGAGAAATAAATATTTTACAATCTTGTTTTGAGTTTATACGAAGTAAGGTTATAGTTGAGAAAATCTACTACTAAAAATATTTTTTCTGTTTCATATCTAAAATAGGAGCTCAAATGTACTCGAAATTTTTAATTCTATTATTGAATCTCATTCTGTCAATAACAAACATCTACCAATAATATTTACGAGATTCGTGATAAGTATGCAAAAGTCCGAACATAGGTACATATGGTGAATAGTATCTTTATCACTGAAAGTAGCTTTCTTCATATCATATTATTATCTAATTCACATCATTCATTACAGTATACGGATCAAATTTTATCAATTCTTTAAAAATCAGTGAATTGAATAAATATTTATATGACTTATCTAATACGGTATTTATATTCGCTAAGACATCCCCACTCATTTTTGACACTGATCGGGTAACCATTCGGTAGAACTCTGGGAATCCATGATATTCTAGAAACTCAGTATAGTCATTTATTAAATTTTGTAGTGAAAATAATTCACACAAAGTGCCTCGACCAATATATACTTGACAGTTCTCATTTTTCAATCCGAGAACAGGCTTGTTATTGATATTAATGAAGAATAACATACAGTTATTCAATTTCATGAATTCTGTCGATGAAGTTTTCTCTAAATTCCTCTGAATAAACTCTTCACAGTTGACTAATTCACGAAACTCTTCCACAGTAAAATCAATGTGATGCCCCCTTAAAGATGGACCGCTGATTCTTATAACTTCTTTCATAGACTGTGATAGTCCAACAGCTACATACTTTGTTTTCGATTTGTTGAGAAAAAATATTTTTGAACACAACATATATGGTCCGAATACACTTACTGCTTCAACACACATGTTTCACAACTTTCAACTATCACTTCGTAACTATTTTATTGATTTAGGCCCTGTCTTCAAGTACTGTAGTTTGTCCTTGAAAAATTGATCAGGTGGGGGTTTAGGTATACATTTATTTGTCTAACCAAAGTATTGAATCCTCACCTTGAAAACATGAGTGGGGGTGTTTGAATACTTGATTGTATACATACATTTCTCTCGAATATTCGTCTAAAATTTGAAATCTTCAATTTATTCACTAAATTTTCAAGTTTTACATTCGTGAGTGCATGTCTCGGTAACTTTATTGGTAATTTTTTGATACCATTGATATGACCCTATGTATGAACCCTTTCCATTGAGTTTCTTACTTCATACTAAACATTCCCCATTACTATTGAGTTCCATCTCCTTATTATGTCTCATAGTCTCTAACATGTTTTTATTTGTTTTTAATCTATTAACTGCTGATGCAATAGAAGCAGCACCTCCCCCTAAAGCCCCAAGCCACCACAACAACCACCACCAATTCGAACAAAATTGAAGAAGAATACATATCTATCAGTCAGTGTTAGTATGCTAAAAAATGATTATTAATTTATTTCATAAACTATGTTTTTTTCTCTCTTTAGCACCTCCTACACCCGTAACATCAGCCACCATCGCCACAACCACCACATCGAACAAGATTGAAAAAAAATTAATATGTATTTTCTTATGTGGTATTAAATAAATAAAATTAATGAGTACTCTTTTTTATTACTTTATTGGTTGCGAGACTTGTATATGTATGAGTTTGAAAGATAATTACTCGATAGTGTTCAGAGTCTAGAATATCCCCTTCCCAAATTCCGGTGCAGTGATCCTGTGGGATGAGGTCTGCTATATATCTGGATATGTCTAGAGTATGCTCTTTTATTCTAATAAGTTTTATAATTCGAGCGAAGTCGCTCAATTCTCATAATCACTGTAAATGGAAGTATGGTAATTTATCAATCAACTTATTTGAGAAAGAACCACCTTTGTTCACTTAATGTCGTGATTTTCTGATACTTTTCATTTTATTATTGTCATTATATGTTATCATTTTTTGGGATACACTCAGCTTACATGTAATTTGAATACTAATGATTTTACGTTTATTAATAGATCCAATATTTAAAAATTAAATTAAACCACTCTCACTAAATCTCGAATCGGAATCTGAGTTGAACGAAAATTCAGCGCACAGTGGCACACCATGAATATATGGTGGTAAAAATAATTTGAAATTTAATTACATAATGTTGATATATAATACGTAAAAAATATTAACAATTATCCATTCTTGTATATGAAAACTAAATTCAGCTCGAAATATGGAATGATATTATGTTCACTTAATGTGGGATACATACAGAGTATGAGTATAAAGGGATAAAATTCAATGCTTGATAGTCAAGGTTGCTATTAACCAATCGAAAGTATGTTTCTGATATATTCAAAGTATATCAGATTACCACCTCTTCAAATATATTCTAGCTCAAGGTTATTATGCATTGTACGGTAACATTATTTTACCGATCAATAGAAATTAAAGTTAAGAACACTCCTGAGTACATCAGAATTTAAAAAATAAATTAATTCACTCTAATCTCGAACCGAAATATGAGTCCGACACTGTATCCAGTCTGACTCATGGAATGTTGAACCATCAGGCATATGCCGAGTTCGATGAACCTGTTGAGATCGAAATATTCAGTTGCCTGGCAGTATACTTTATAGTAAAAAATTATCTGAAATTCAATCACATGTATGAAAACTAAATTATATGAAATGATATTATGTTCGCGTATTGTGGAATATATACTGAGTATGAGTGGAAAGGGTGTTTGATAGTCAAGGTCCAATCGAAATTATGGTTGAGTATGATTCTGATATATTCAAATAAATCAGAATACTCCCACTCCAAATATATTCTAGCTCAAGGTTATTATGTATTGTACAGTTATTTTACCGATCAATAGAAATGAAGGTTAAGTACAGTCCTGAGCAGATTACCCCCACTCCAAATATATTCTAGCCCAAGGTTATTATGTATTGTACAGTTATTTTACCGATCAATAGAAATGAAGGTTAAGTACAGTCCTGAGTAAATCAGATTACCCCCACTCCAAATATATTCTAGCCCAAGGTCATTATGTATCATGCACCAACAATATAGAATACCCCCACCCCACATTATTTCACTGACCAATAGAAATCGAGGTACCCCCACTAGTGGATGACCTTGTGCACGGTGCACTGGGGGGGGTGGGGGGGGGGGGGGGTGGGGGGGGGGGGGGGTGGGGGGGGGGGGGGGTGGGGGGGGGGGGGGGTGGGGGGGGGGGGGGGTGGGGGGGGGGGACTTATCTTTTTGTTTTTTATTTAATTTTCCATCGACGTCATCGGAGCCAACAGAGTACAAAATTCCTTTTCCATACTCGATCACCAACATGGAAAGTAATGTTTCTTCTTCGCAGGTTATAACGATTTGCATTAATTTTACGTGCGTGGTAGATTCTTTTCTGAACATCTTCATACAATTCTGGTAATTTTTCTTGTAAGGTAGGATCTAAAGTTTTATTTCTAATAGAAATTACGTTACCAGCATTTTCTGAAATCTGTCCATAAAAAGCACCATCAGTAGCAACATTCCTAAGAAAACATAAGTATGAGAGAGAGAAACCTGTAACTTCATGCTTAGCCAATCTTATAGCCTGAGCTATCTGAAAAATATTTTGGTCCCAAGTTTTGTGGTTTTCGTGTATAAATGACCTAATTGCAGTAGTGATGGTTCTATTCACTCGTTCAGTGGGATTCATTTGTGGAAAATACCGGGCGTTATACCAAATCTTTTGAACGTTGTACTTTTTAATTAGGTTTTTAAAATCATTAGAAGTAAATTGTACTCCGTTGTCGACTACTACTATTTGAGGTACACCAAACAACAAGAAGACTTGATTTTCAATAAACTTGCAAACAGCTTTTGAGGTAGCTCTCTGTAAAGGCTGAATTAGGACAAATTTGGTAAACTAATCAGTTACTACTAACACATATTGATTTCCGTTATTAGATCTTGGATATGGACCTAACAGATCTGCGGATATTAACTGGAATAGAAAATTGACATTACGATATTTACCTATTCGACCAGCTTGAGGTAGGTTATCTGCCTTGCAAGATGCACAAATTTTACAGTTTCGAATATAGTGAAGAACTGACTCTCGCATCTTTGGCCAATAATACAAGGAAAACATTCTAGATAAAGTTTTAAAAACACCTAGATGTCCAGCCAAAGGGTCATCATGATTCATTTTTAATATTTCGCATCTGTTGTCGTTAGGTATTACGATTTTCCACTCAGAACCCTCGTCTGAGAACTTTGATCTAGACAATATATGTTTATATAACACATTACCAACGATCTTAAAATCAGGATATAGATGAGGATTAGAAGATACTTTACTAAGCATCCCACGATACCATTTATCAGGTTTTAGAGTAGATGAGTCCAACAGAGCATTCTCTAACGCTTCAGGAATTCGTGAAAGGGAGCCAGGAACTTTCATAAGTACTCCAGAATGATGCACTATCTTGAATCTGTGAGCCGATAGCTTCAATATCCATCTAGCAATTCTAGGTGATGGATTCTTCATCGTACTGAGCCAAATAAGACTTGAATGATCTGTTATTACAGTAAAATCAGTTCCCTCAATGTAGGATCTGGAACGTTCAATTGAGAGAAGAATAGCAAGTAATTCTTTTTCGGTGGTTGTATATTTTCGCTGACATTTGTTCAGAGTTTTACTGAAATATGCTATAGGATGTTCCAAGCCATCATTTTCTTGAAAAAGTACTCCTCCAACACCAGCATTTGATGCATCACAGGCAAGAAAAAATCGTCTACCAAAGTCGGGACTAGCTAAAATTGGTGTGGAAGTTAATATTGATTTAATTCTGATAAGAGCCTCGTTAGCCTTCTTTGTCCAACAAATAGTTTGACCTTTCTTTCGGCCCTTTAAGAGGTCAGAAATTGGACTACAGATAGTTGAAAAGTCTGAATCTACGATAATAACCAACTAGACCGATTAAACGCCTGATCTGTGTAGTGTTTGTTGGTACTGGATACTCTAAAATGGATTGTACCTTTTCTGGGTCTGTTCGTAGTCCCTGTTCATCTACTAAAAATCCTAAAAACTTAAGTGACGGACGGCAAAACTTACATTTATCATAATCAATTGTTAGATTAGCCTCCTTAAGACGCTTAAATAACCTTCTCAAAGTTGTAAGGTGAGTATCGAAATCAGGTGTAGCCACGATGATATCATCAAGATAGTAGAATACATAAGGTTCCAAAGATGGACCTATAACTACATCCATCAATCTGCACATTGCCTGAGCAGAACTATTGAGACCAAAAGGTAATACGTTAAAGCAAAACAGACCACGACCCTGAACAGAAAATATAGTTTTTAATTTGGACTCCTCGTCCAACGGAATTTGAAAGAATGCTGACTTTAAATCTATAGAACTCAAAAATGAAGTATTTTTAATTTTACTTATAATTGTATCGATAAGAGGCATAGGATAACTATCAGGCACACTAATATTATTCAATTTTCTACCATCAAAGCAAACTCTATGAGTACCGTTCTTTTTGTCAACCAACCAAAGTGGAGACAACCAAGGTGAATATGAATTTACTGGTTCAATTATATCAAGATTTAACATATTATCAACCTCTCTGTTCAGAATGGTTTGCATAGCTGGGGATAATGGATATTGTCTTTGTTTAATAGGGCCACCTTCAGTTTTAATGTGATGTGTATATAAATGAGTTCTGCCTATTTTATTTTCAGGTCCTATTGTTTTGAACAGATCAACAATGTCATGCAACTCTTCTCGTTGAGAGTCAGATAAGTTATCGATAGATTGAATAGCATGAAGAGAAGCTGTTGAAAGTGAAGATGTATTGTAAGTGAATTTAGAAAAGTCAACTTTAAGATTGAAGAGTTTTAAGAAATCTACTCCCAAAATCAGCTTGCGAGATATAGATGGTACCACTAAAAGTTTGATGTCTTTGACAATATTATTAACACTAATAGGTAGAGTTACATATCCCAAAGTATTTTGCGCCTGACCATCACCTGTAGTTAAACTAACTGAAACTTCGTAATCAATAGATAAATTAAGTTTCTTCAAAATATAGAAAAACGAAGAGCCTAAAACTGAAACGTTACTGCCACTATCGAGTAGTGCAGAAACAATTTCATTAGATATAGTTTCGTTTATATATGGCCTGTTATCATGTACATGTTTATCAAGTAAGGGTGAAATAGAGACTTTATTGTTTGTTATACTTGTTGGTTGTGATTGTGGAACTATATTGTTTTCAGAGATGTTACCTGAGAGATAAACATTTTTTATTGTAAGAAGCCAATTTTCCCAATCACTACGACTAAAATAGTTAACTTTTTCAGGAGAAATAGTTAATTTTTGTTTATTTTTGAGAAACTTTTTGTGGCATGGTGCTTTGAAGTGCTTGGCTGGTTGGAACTTCCTGCCATAAATTCCCCAGCTTGTAAGTTTTTTTGACAATTTTTACAATTGGGTTCAATAAAACCTTTAACACCACAACCATAACAAAATTTTCTTCTTGGCCTTTTACAAGTATTATATTTATGTCCAGACTTTCGACAATTCCAACAAGTTACATTAAAGTTAGAAGATATTTCAGAAACGTTTAACCTCTTTGAAAATTTAGACGTTATATCTAAAGCTAATGTGTCTTCGACACGTTTACAAAGTAGAATCAAAAAGGCAAGTCATTAACATCATGTAACACCAAAGATCTAACAAAATCTGGTAATAAATTAACTCTTATAATATCAGTCATTTCTTTATCTGAAGGATGGACATTTAAACGATTAAACTGGGCTTCTAATGAAATAATGAAAACAGTTACAGATTCTCCTGGTTGTTGTTTCTTGGATTTAATTTCATCAAGTAAAAGTTGATCATAATTAGCAGGTAAAAAGGTTTGTTTCAATCCCGAAACTAACTCTGACCAATTACTAAAAGATTTTCTAATATAGTGATTATGCCACCATGTCCATTCATCTAATTGAAAGAAATCAGAAGCAGCTTCAAAAAGGTCACTATCAGAACAACAACGTGATAACTTCATTGAATCCACTAGTTCCAAAAAAGGAATTAATGGCCAGAAAACTTTTTAATACCCCACTTAAAAACTGGAACTTTTTTTCCAAAACTTGAATTATTTAAATCACAAACAGGAAGTGAACTTTTAGTTGGAGTTGATGACGCAGGATTATTGACAAAAAATTGTTTTTCTGATAAGTCAGACTCTAATCCTAACAGTTCTGACAACAAGTCTAACTTCTGTGATGTCTCAATATCATCTGTTAGTTGTAGACGATGGACTCGACCTGAACAATGACTTAACCGAGTAACGATTCTATTGAAATCATCACCTGAAGAAGTCCTTGTAAGATTCGCTATTAGGTCTACGATATTCTTAAAAGAAAGTTTTAACTCTGCGACATTTTCCTCAAATGTATAGATATCAACTAAAGAAATAAAACTTCGGTTAGCCCCTTTTTGTGAGAGAGCTCCCCTTAACGTTTTGAGATTTCTATCTAGTTTCATTAACCTTATTTCCTAACCGAATTGATACTTCATAAGTTAGTTCATGAGCCTTAAGGAAGTTAGGGTTTAACGACATATTGAAATAATCAGAGTATTAAAGTCAAAAGAAAAGTTATACGACAAAGATAAATTTTAAAGTTAGGTATTCAAAATATCAACAAAATATCAAAGAAAGAGTCTAAGTAAATTTGAGTGAACACAAATATAAATAGGGATAAATCAAAATTTAGAAAAAGAAAGGTTAATCAAAGAATTTAGTTTACGAAGGCAATTCACTAATCATAAACTCATGCACAAGTTATTACCACTGAGAACCAACCAGAACAGAAAAGTTAAATTTAAGAAAATTAGGCCCTTTACGTTGGAACGCCATTTATGTAACCACTCTCCCTTTTAAGAATTATTTATGCCTAAGCTAGCAGGGAGATTGGTTAAACATATATAGGTTCTAGGTTGTTCTCAGTAATAACAACAAAATAAAATGAAGGTATTTACTGTTTTCTTTTACATAGAATAAGACTTATCTTTTTGTTTTTTATTTAATTTTCCATCGACGTTTGAGATTCTTCTTTAGGTGGATTGTACTATTGACTTCTGCCCTTTGTACTTAGTTTCTTGGTAGCTAGAGATAAGGTGAATATTAGCTCCAGGTAATGTGAATATTAGCTCCAGGTAAGGTAAGGTGGTTTTTTAAACTCCAGACAAGGTAAATTCTTAACTCCAGACAACGTGGCTATAATAATTCGGGGCAAATCAACATACAATCTCAAAGTTAATATTTTCCAAGAATATCTGTAGGGTATCCATGGCCAATTCAAATTAACATTTAGATTTATCTCAAGCAAAGATGCTAAGAAAGACAGTATATGCTCCAACATTAAACTGAACATAAGATATGACCACGTGAAATTTGCCATCAAAAATCTTGTGTCAAATTGAGAGAATGAAATAAGCAAATAAAGTAAAAATATTTTAAATTAAGAAATGTAAGATGATTATTTCAATATTGAAAGATGAATAATTTAATATAGATAAATAAAAAAAATGAAATGGCGGAAAAATGAAATAAGTAATCCATTCAGATTTTCAAGATAATGCATTAATACGAAATAATTATATTTCTCCTCATAACTTACTGTCTATCAGACGCCACAGATACTTAATAAATTTCAATAAACTTTAATAAACTATTCGTTCAATAGATATTGACTATAATTTCAACAATTAATGATCTGATATCTTCAACAACCATTTGCTAAAAGAAAGAACGATCTTGTACCTGTTAATTCGAAGCTATCTCGAGATTTTCGTAATACGCATGTCATCCCGAACTGCGCGATTCTATTCATCTGCGAAACACGGTATTTTGATTTAAAATTCAGTGGCGGCGGTTAAGCGGGGAATTGACACGTTACAATCAAACAACAGAACATTCAAAGTATCATCTCTAACTAACAGAGTCAATGAAACATTTTTAAAATAAATATCAACATTGTCGCTACTACAAAGAGCAGAAAAATCCTCAAACGATTCTAATATTAAATGAAAATTCAGAAAACCAGAATCACATGGTCAGACAGTAACAGAGATAAAAGTAAAGGATGAAAAAAATTATTTTTTTTTCCACGGATATAGCTGTTAAACGATCCACATATTTTGTACTCCGTTGTTGCAATCTTCCGAACCGCATACTAGCATGATATTGTCGCAACAGGTTTCGGTAATAGTTTTAAGTCCATTAAACAGCAACTGTTCTCCTTCCGTGTAAATAATATTTCCAATATCCGTAATCAGATTTCCTATATATTTGTAAGAAACCATAATCAAAACCTTTCGTTTGTCGGTTTTATCTTTCTCCCGTACAGCTCGCACACATTAAAAACTCGGGTAGATACCATGTTCACTCTTCTATGATCTTTCAAGGACTTAACTAGGTAATATTTCAGACGCTTTTTTTATAATAATCGTGGAAAGGGGTTTCTTCAGTAATTTTCGGAGATTACACAACAACAGGTGAGCATGGAGGAAGGGTGGAGGTCGTGGAAACTGCAATCGTGGAAAGCATAGCAATGTGGTTTTCCTACCTAGTAGATAAAGAATGGGTGTGCACCGTACATAGTGACCTTGACCTTGAAAATGTGGTTAACCTTGAGTCGATATTTAGGAGTGAGGGTAACTTAGTTGAGGGGCATGCACTATACACAATGACCTTGAATATTTATCAGGAGTGGGGATAGTTTATTTTTCGATTGGTTTACCTTGAAAATAGAACAGACCTTGAGAATAATGACCTTGAATATTTATCAGGAGTGGGGATAGTTTATTTTTCGATTGGTTTACCTTGAAAATAGAACAGACCTTGAGCATAATGACCTTGAATATTTATCAGGAGTGGGGATAGCTTATTTTTCGATTGGTTGACCTTGAAAATAGAACAGACCTTGAGAGCATTAACCTTTAATGTACCAGGAGTGGGCTCAAGTTTGATTTCAATTGGTCAATAGTGGCCTTGACATTTTTATCCCTACCCATTCTTTCTCAGTTTATATTTTGCTTTCAGTGAATTCAAAGGTAGTTAGTGCGATGTATTTCAGATTTCAAAGTTCCGGTGGTATAATTTTTACCGAAATAACGTACCAGAATCAGTTAGGTCATTATAATATTGGTTCTGATGAGAAAGTTTTGTGTGCACCATGTTTTGAAGCAAAGAAAGCTAAATGTATCATCGATGAAGAAACAATTGTGAGTTCGCATAATATCGATACCATAGTTGACAAAGAAACTTCAGTCCATTATATCAAGCTTTATGGACAAGAGTGTGCAATCTGTGAAAAGCCATTTATGCGTGTAACTGAAATAGATCCAAGAGACTGCACTGGTTATAGTATGAAAACTGTGTAATCATGGAGCATACTGAGATTGTCTGGAAAATAAATTCACTGAATACCATATTGAAAAGATGGATGGAAAAACTGAAAATCATTATCCTAGTATGGATTTCGAATTAACTGATAGGTATACAGTAAATGGGGCAAAAATTATTTGTGATGCATTTCTCAGTGATGAAATTTTAGTGAGTGTTTGCTGTGAAGATTTAGCACGTTTAAGTGAACAGCTGAAAAAATGGATCTTCAATAATATATCCTTATCAGAAAAAATTATGTTTAACTTATTTCCAAAGTCGAAGCTAGTTGTGTTGGAACATGCATATATTGGGAAAAAAACTGAAGACTTTAGTGAAGAAGATTTGAAATTTTTTCCTGTTGACTACTTAGTTAAGAAACTGAATTGCTATGAGCTTCTTAACATTTATCATAGGCTTTATAGACCATTGATCGAAACATTCAAATTACAGACCCATTTACCCTGCTTCATACATCATAAACATAATCAAGTATTTACCCCCACCTACTTATAAATTCAAGGTTATTGTGAATGGTGCACGCCCCATAACTAAGTTACCCCCACCCGTACAGTTTTTCAAGGACAAACCACAGTACTTAAAGGCAGGAGCCAAGTTATTTCGATAGTTCCAAAGTTTGAGAGTGAATCAAGAAACATGAGTGCAGAAACAGTGAGTGTATTCGAACCATACATTTTGTGCTCAAAAGTATTCTTTCTCAACAAATCGAAAAGTAAGTATGTAGCTGTTGGACTATCGCACCTTCTGAAAGAAGTTATAAGAATCAGTGGGCCATCTCTGAGGGGTCATCACATTGATTTCACTGCTGAAGAGTTTCGAGAATTAGTCAACTGTGAAGAGTTTATCCATAGGAATTTGGAGAAATCATCATCATCAGAATTCTAGAAATTGAATAACTGTACGTTATTCTTCATAAATATCAATAAGTCTATTCTTGGACTGAAAAATGACAATTGTCAAGTGTATATTGGTCGAGACACTATGTGTGAATTATTTTCACTACAGAAATTAATAAGTGACTATATTGAGTTCCTAGAATATCATGGATTTCCAGAGTTCTACAGAATAGTTACCCGGTCCGTGTCAAAAATGAGTGGTGATTTCTTAGTGAATATAAACGATGTGTTAGATAAGTCATATAAATATTTATTTAATTCACGGATTTTCAAACAATTAATGAAATTTGATCCATATACTGTAATGAATGAAGTTAATCAGATAGCATATTGATATGAAGAAAGTTACATTTAACTATATAGATACTATTCATTATATGTATGTTTGGACTTTTGCATATCGAGAATCTCGAAAATATTACTGGGAGATGTTTGTCCTTGATAGAATAAGATTCAATAGTAGAATAAGAAACTGTGAATACATTAAAGCTCCTATTTTAGATATGGAGCACAGAAATAATATTTTTCATAGTAGATTTTCTCAGCTGTAATCTCACTTTGTAAACTTAAGACAAAATTGTGAAAAAAAAAATTATTTCTTAATATCTTTACACAATAGAAAGTATTTCAGAATTAATTTATTGTAAATCAATTTTCTTGATCCAGGAATTATGCTCCTTCCCTATACCTAAAAACTTCACATACAGTTGGTTTCCTTTTCTTCTCAGAACTTTTTCTACCAAATAAATATCAGGATGTTTTACTTTCAGCAGTTCGATTCGTAGAAACCACCCTTGATATCTTCATTTGAAGAATCACGTAATAAGTAAGTTCTTGGATATGTTGATTGTATCTTCCGAATTGTGAAAATTTCATTTGACCAATTGGGTGTGTAACCTTTTGCGAAAACTTGTCTAGTTTTACTCACTCGAACATAATCTCCAACTTTATATTCACTCTTTTTTGGGTCTATTACCTTGAGATGGGAATAAGCCGAATTCAGAACTTTTTTTTATATTCATTGTTAACATCAATCGGCTTATAACCTGTAGTTGAGCGTTTTGTTGAATTATATTGATGTACTATATCGTTCAATATATCTATCCACTTATAATTTCCACGAACGCTGAATTCTTTCCACATAATTGATTTGATTGTCCTATTAACTCTTTCCACAACACTACTTTTTAAATTTGAGTATGAACTATAATGATTTATGTTATATTTTTCCATCAATTCCTTAAAATTTTTATTATAAAATTCTTTACCGAAATCAGTTTGTAGATTTTTAGGTGGATTCTTCAATTTTCTCGAAATTTCATTCATTGCAATTGTTACATCTTTTGCACTTTTATTCTTCAACGGAATTGCCCAAACATATTTCGAGAACACATTGATCACAATCAGTATATACTTAAAACCTTTATTAAATCTTGCATATGGTATAACTTCAAATAAATCTGCTTGAAAAAGATCTGAGAGTTCTTTAACTATTACACGCCTTCTGGGGAAATTAATATTCACAGGACTATGTAGCTCATTACCAATATCTCGTTTTATTACTACCATTTTAGAATAGGTTCAATTTAAAAATGAACTCGGCGAAAAACTCATCTGTATCTCTTGATAGTCTGATGTTTTGGAATGATATTTTATCTCCTTTTTTCAGCAATGATAACTGATCCTTCTTGATACGCTTTCCATTTATGAGTATCATGAATCTACCTGTTGGATTACTATCGGAAGATATAACTTCGGCAGTTTCATATGGGAATATGTATTCATTCGTATTCGTTATAAAATTATAGATATTAGTGATACGATTCAGGATTCTTATGAGATGGAGATGAAGAAAATAATGTTTTTTTCCTTCATTAATTATTGCGGGGTCATTGTATTGCGAAATATGATTGTAAAATTTATCAAGTGTCATTTTGATGATACTTTTCAGTCTTCTTTTGAACACTGACATATTCGTCAAAGTTGTAAATATTTTATAATATTATTTTAGCATTTTTCAATTCATTTATAATATGTCTGATCTCATTAGAGTGACTATTGTTACCAGCAGTTTGAGATGCAAGTAGTAATTTCAATCTCTCAACTAGAGTATTTAGATTTTTCCATGGTATGAATTCTAAATCTTTATTATTAAGTTAGAGAAGATTTAATTTTTTTCTCATGTGCCTACTTGATATCATAAGTGTACTTTTTAACACAACACCTCTCGATCGTTTGAATATTGGCGAAAGTGTGGTAGGAGGCAGAGATGTAGGACTTTTTAACATACTGGGCTGAGAAGAAACAGTTCGACTAGTTCTTCCCCTAACTACAAGCTTTTGAATTTTTTTTATAATACCCTGATATTTTTTACCAACATTCCCAGATATTTGCTTCTCAAAATCATAATCTTTTCGATCGGCATTCGTTTTTTTCACAATATCACGATAATTCTTCAAATCTGTTGTATTATATGGATCTGGTTCTTTCTTGAATAATAATTCAAGGAGGCCTTTAGTGACAGGATATAGTATTGGATTATCACCTTTAGGATCTATTATAACTTTACCTTTTATGAAGTCTATTTCAGAGTTCCCTATATAAAATTTTGATTCTTCTGGATTGTAACGAACACCATGTTTATGGTCAAATTCTTCAGGGGACGGACTAGTTATCATTTCCTCTATATAAAATCTTGCTAACATCGACCATTCATCTAAAAACTCACGGAAAACATCAGCATTTTTCAACGCTTCGATATTTTCCAACTCAACTCGTGATAGTTGTTGCGGTTCGTCTTCAGGTTCTTCTTCAACGAGTTCTTCATAATCAGGCTCATAGTTGATATTCTCGTCTTTACCAACCATTCGTGAAATATTACTTATTCTTGGAGTTGATTCCAAAATTCCCTGTTTTTGGTGTAACTACATGTTCCCTCAATTTCAATTCTGGTTTAATTTCTGCTTTAATTTCTGGTTTAATTTCAGATTTCATCTTACTTTTCCTATTTGTAATTTCTGTCAATAATCTTTCAAAGGGTTGAGGAATGGTTGAATCGAACGTGAAAATCTTAGTTGAGAAGTGGCTAAATCGTGTCTCAATCCATGTAGTTTTTTTCTCACATTTTTTTCTAGCTTTTACTAGATCTAAAGCCAAGCGTTTATCCATGCTGATTATTTAATACAAAGTTGAATCACTATAGTGTTTCATATTTATAATATAATGTAGTGGTGAAAGCCTCTTCGATAACCACTTTCTTTATCAATAACCAAAAATCCATATGGTACTTTCCAACATTCACATGATCATTATATATATATATATATATATATATATATATATATATATATATATATATATATTTATATATATATATATATATATATATATATATATATGCTTTAGATTCGTTCTATCTTGAGAAAATACCTCAACTAAAGTAGCATTATCCCGTATGAGCTGCTGGTAAGGATATTAATATTCAAAAGAAATGAAACAAAAATCATATGAATATATAGTTTAATCGCACATCAAAGACAAATAAAATGAAAAATACAATAAAATAACTAAAAACAAGAAGAATTATGACTAGTGTGTTTGGTTTATTGATTTACTAGAATATTTGAAAATTATGAAAACAAGATAATGAAAATCAACATTAATGATACTGAATAAAAAAGATTATTATATATTGGTCAACAATATTCAAGTTCTGCCAAAAGTGTATCAATATTTTCATGCCAATCAACATCAAAATGACCCCATGCCAAAGTCCTGACAGAATTATTCAGTAGAAAGCGTTTATCATCAAAGGCTGATAATGCCACTTTATTGCGCATTTCAGTATACATTTCATGTAAACATGATCTGAATATTGACATAACACACAATGAAGATTCATTTTTAGTGATGACATTTTTATAGTCAGATAAATGAATTTTTTTTTCAACTATATGTTTAGTGATACCTTTTGCTTTTTTATCAACTTTATCCAATAGTTCAACACAGTAAGCCTTAGCCCCGGTCCTATAAAAACATTTGATGATTTTTCTTGCATAGTCGTCTTTCTTTTTCCCTATTATTGACTTATTGGGTATAATGTTATACACATTATTAACTGGATAATTGGAAAGATCAAAATGTTCCGCGCTTTGTCTGATATCGTCATAAACATTTTCTGTTAATATTTCCACAAGAAGTGAATCACCATCTGTATATAATAAAGAAACTTTGCTACCATATTTTTGCTTCAGAAATTTATAAAAAAAATTATAGATCACTGTTTTCGAAATTTCTAAAACAAAAAATCCCACATATATAGGCTCATCATACGTAACACGAACTTTGTTCATTTCTATCTATAAAAATTTATTATTAGCCTCGGCGAATCGTTTAACACATGTACTAACCTCTCCATGTATACCTTTCTTAATGAAATGTATCATATCTACATCAGTGAGTAATTCTAATGAGATGTTAGTTATTTTCAACATAGCATCCCAACTTAATGATGGTGCAGTTAAGTACTGTGCAGGGTCTAAAGAATAATGATGTAAGCAAGTGTTCCGAAAATTTTCAAAAATATCTGCTAGTAATATAATATCAGATTTTAAATATATATCAGAATATTCTCCTAGAGTTTGACATTTGAAAGTCGACCAAACACGATGGGCTCTCAAATATTTTCGTATTGTAATATGTTCATTCCTTAAATTATCATAAAATTTTTCTTTACTAGGTAATTTTGGATAGTCAAGTTTTGACTAATTATCTAAAAATGAGTAGGGAAATACACCTTTCTCAATAATCAAACTGAATTCAATAAGGTCCGAAAAATATTTCTTTACTGTTTCACACTGCTCATTATCTAACGTAATGGATAATTTATCTAAAGAAGAAGCTAAAAACTTGAATGAATCTATGAATCTAAGCTCTATGAATTTCTGCTTCGTCTCTGCGGAATTATCATCAATAGGAACATATTTAGAAAAAGTGATATACTTTTCTTTAGTTTGACCTAAAACTCTTACCTCTTCCCCATTAAGTGAAAGTTTTTTAATAAATAAATGCGACTCATAATTAGAAAAGTTGTGTATGACACAAGGGATGAATTTTGGAATGTTATAATTTAAATTACAATTTTGATGGGCTGGCCCCCTATAAAAACCAGTCAAATGATTATGATCTCTAACCTTGATTGATTGATCAACAAATTCTCTGGTACAAATATGGCAGGTTGTGGCCATTCGAAATTCGTTTTCTTGAATATCTGTTAAAGTATCCATTGGGGTGATTTTGCTCAAATATCTCGAATAAATATCCCGAATATCTGTTTCCAAACATGTAATGAACCTCTCACAACAATCAACTCCCCTGAAGGATACATTATTCGAAAGTGAATCATCAAATGGACATTTCATGTAGTATCCGCAAGAATATGGCTCGTGTGAAAATGTTTTCATTGTGTATGAACTATCTGGATTTGGTTGAGCTGTATCAAGTGGCTTTAGTAAACTTTCGAAATCGGCATAAAAGACAAATGGAACTTTCATTTGTTCTTGATAATTTGTGAATCGTAAAATATTTTCAGGAAGAAACTGTTTTCATTTATTCTGAATAATTCTCGTTGATGGAATTTTTGCATATAGTTGCCCACAATCTATTTCACAATGTTTAGATAAACTCTCCACTGATGAAAAATATTGTAAAGAGCCATCGCAAAAATGTTTTTTCGAATTATGTCGTGAAATTTGTGATGAAACCAGCCCTGATAAATTTTTAATCGTGCAGTAATGTAAATTTCCCTCATCATCGTCGATAAGTAGTAAATTGACATGTATGGGTTTTTTACCAGTACTGAAATATAGAGGTCCAACTATTTCATATTTTCTTTTTCCATTTTCAAATAATGACTCTGAACCATAAACATTAATTGATAGATTTTCATTCAAACCTTCTGTGTTTTCGCTTTCTTCGCACTATGGCAGTAGTTTTTTAAATGCCTGTTCATAGACGATGATTTCGTAAATAGCGTATTGCAGAACGAACATTGGAAGGATTTAACAGTTTTCTTGAAAAAAAATAAAAAAATCAATAAACCAAACACTGTCGCCATCAGTTACCATAAGTGTTTTATGTAAATGAAAGCAAAATCAATCAATTTTAACACTTATGGATATCCGACAAGACCACGAGGATGAGCGACACGCTTGTCATATGTTGTTGTGTTGTACGGTGAATTATAAATTTTGAAAATTTCCACGAATAAGTTTGAAACGCTTATTAAGAATCAGGAATGTATGATTTGAATTCTTGCCAGATTTACCCTCTTAAGTTTTCTGTGAATGATTTAATTCTGAAATTCTTTCTCCTCCTGCAAACAGGACTCATCGGACGCTCAAACTCATCTCCTGAGGAGTAATGTGATGAGTCCACGGTTTTAATAATTTCTGCCTCTTGTTATGTTGTTGTCAAATTTTTTAATAACCCTACCCTCTTTTACCGCAGAAATAAACAATCTTGTCATCGTTACATGCAACGTCACAGGGGGGGAGTTGGGTAGCAGTAATCTTGTGATACTCGACACTCAGAGTGTAAGCCCTCCATTAGTGATATTATAAGTAATATCAGGATAGTTTCTTTCACTTGAGTGTGATTGAACACTAGACAGATTGTTTTTTCTGCGTTGGAAGACTTTTGTACAAGAGGCAGATTTTATAGAACCTTTGAAAAACCTAGGAGGTTCGGAATTTTTATTCGAAACGGTAGCCCTTGAAAATTTTGGATTATTTTCACATTCCCTGATTATTTGCGTTGTACTTATCTCTAACCCATCATCCTGCGAAATTTCTAACAAGGGCTCATTAATCGAAAACAATGAAATGTCTGTATCGGATAAATAATTGTTCGAAAATTTATCAATAGTCGATGTTGCAGTACAGTCTGAAATATTATTTATTAATTCAACCGGTAAATCAATCGCACAAGTTCTCAAGTGTTCTTGACTCTTGAAACTATCGACTACTGGTTGAGGATCGACAAATAAAACTTCAGAAGTATTCACACCATTATCTTTATTTGTTTTAATTTCATTCAAAAATTGAGAAATATATAAATACGTATCAAATAATTTTTCTGCGTTCGGAGAATCGTCTAAAAGAACATCTGTAAATCCTACCGATGAATCAACGATACAATTTTTCAATTGTTTTTGGGAGTTGTCACTCGATCGAGTGTCGAGGATCGACAAACGCATCTTTAGAAGTACTTGCGCAATCAAAATTATTATTTTCTATCGAAGGTTGTTTATCGAAAAGAGAAATATCTAAATCATTAAGATACGTGCCAATTAAATTCTCATGGGTTGATGTCATAGAACACTCTAAGAGATCATCTGTGAAACCTACCGATGGAGCAATAGTGGAATTTGGGTAATTTTCACTATTGATTATTGGTTGCGGATCGGTTGATGAATCTTTAGAGGTACTTACACAATCAACGTTTTGGGAAAAAGGTTTTGAAAATTCAGATACAAGAATATCATCTAAATGAAGCAGTTGATCAGGTGATGGGTGTACAGAGAGCTTACTATCAATTTTGTCGGAAGAGTCTACACAAGAACATTTGGACTTATTAGTTATTTTATGACTAGATAATTTGATTTTTGGCTCAACCTGCAATATCGATTCATTCTTCTTTGCTCTGTAAATTTTGAAAGGTTTAACTTCTTCAAAATCGTCCGCAGAATCACTATCAGATTTAAAATGGAATTTAGATTTTTAGAATATTTTACCTTGCGTGAAGTTGTTTCTTTTCTAGATTTATTATTCAATTTAAATATTTTGGAAGAGGTTGTCTTCACAGAAGTTGTTTGAACTTCTGTGGCACACTGTTTTTCATAAAATTCGACTTATTTAACCATCTCAACTTCATCGGCACGCTGATCTTCATAAAATTCGGCTAATTCAACCATCTCATGATGCGATGAAATATCCTGCACATTCCAATTACTGCAATGTGCAGTATTTCTCAAATTAAAAGAAAGAACATTTTGGTTACTGTGGAGAGATTTTGATGAAGTACAAATTTTATTATTGCTGGAGAATGAATCAAGTTTTGTAGGCTTAAGTACAACGTTTGATAAAATTTTGATACTTTTACGAGGTTTTATGCCTAAAAGAGCGTTTTCCAATAAACTTACTCGATTAATTTGTTGCTTTTGTTCAGAACTTAACACTGGTTCACTCACAGAATTACCAACTGCTAATTCTGACTCAGAATTTTGACTAGCAAGAAAATCACTAAAAAACTTCGCGGCATTTCGTTACTTTACTGCACTAGTACTTTCACCACCGAGAACATAACAACAAATGACTGTTACTGCGCAGTGTGTGTGTATATATTAATAAAAGGTGGGGGAAAAAAGATGGGAAATAATCGGTGGGGGTGGAGTGGGGGGTGGAAAAAGGCCTGTTTGAAGGCATTTTCATCCTGCCCAAGGTCAGAATTTGTCTATTTCGAGGTCAAATATTGAAATTCGGCACCTGAAAGTACCCTTTTCAAAGGTGTTCAAGGTCATCGATTTTCAAATTTAAACGCATTTTAAGGCATTTCTAGTCAAATTTTTAAAAATTTTTTCCCTCCTGCGGGAGACTTTGAATTTTTCGTGGGAGGGGCCCGCGGTAGGGTCCCCTCTGGGGTCCGCAGGAAGTCCATTCGCCTATGAATGCACTTATCCTTGGTTATATTATTCACATTATCAAGATTGTAAAAATTTGGACAGTTAATCTTTTAAAAAATTTATTAATTATGGAAAAAATTACAAATCAATAAAATGTATCCATTCTTTTTTCTTCAATCCATTCCATACTGGAATCGTGAGTGAAATCGGTAAAAGTTCGTTGTAGAAACTTCATATTTTTCAAAGAGCAATAGCAATTACTGTTCTCATGGAAAATACAATCGGGCTCATCTCGTTCTAAAGCTGGATGTTCTGGTAATTCGAAAATTTTCTTGGACGGGATATATTTTTTAATAATTTCTTCTTTTTCTCTTCCTTTCACATATATTTTAAGAACATCCTCAGTCAGAGCAGTTAATATTGACTTCAATTTCCAGGGTTGAATGAATCCTGTTTGCCATTGTATGCAATGATGGTGATGCGTTAACCAATTCACCTGTTTTTTAAATTCTTCAGGAAGATCTTTGAATGGAAACGGTTCTTTGAAAATAAAATGTGCTATTTTATCATTCTTCAAAATTGAAAGTTCTTTGGTGTAGAATATTTTTTTATTTATAATGAATCCTTGTATATCTACTATTTCATATGGCATATTATTTCACTGATTTGGTTAACGGATTATATAGTTGATGGAATCCGTCGTTACTACGTGATAATTTAACATGATGACCAAAACTAAATTTGAATTTACTACGTTTATTATCACAAAATATTTTGAAAAATTTTAACACTGCGATTGCAATTTCGGTCACTAGACCATCATCGGGCAGATTGAGTTAAGAACTGAATACATAATTAAGTATAGATTTGCGCTTACGGGTGGGAAAGAATTAGTGCAGGTACCTTAATAGACAAGAGGGACATATTTCAAGAAGGCCTAATCGAGTGAATTTCCCAAATTGGTACAATACAATGTTCTTAGAGAGGTCGTTATTGTTTGAATACACTAAATATAGGAGAAGATATCAAGTCAATCTGGTCGTTCAGCAAGATATCTTTTGCATTATGATTGAGTTTAAAAATTTCTAATGATTCTAAGTGAGTATGTTTGGTTCCTTTTGGTAATTTGTGCATGATTTGAAAATTATCTATTTGTAGAAATGGGTGATGGTTTTCACGGCAATGATTTGAAAACGTTGAATCCGTTTTATTTTTCAAAAAAGATTGTTGGTGTTCTTTAAATCTTGTCTTGAACGATCGACCAGTCTGACCTATATATACTCCTTTACATACAGGACAAATCAACTTATGAACTCCTGAACTTTCAAATTTTGAAGTGATATTTTTGGCATTGAATAAAAATCCTGAGAGTTTTGTCTTAGGTTTGAAAGCAATTTTGATATTACATTTAGGTATGACATTAGCAACTTTTTCTGTTAGAGGACCAAAATATGTTAAAGACGTGAATTTTTCCGATTTTTCTACTTTTAATTGAGGATATATGCTGTTGTACGCTAGTTGACTACGTTTCCTGATTATCATTTTATCTATCAAACTTGTATGAAAACCATTATTTGAAGCAATTATTTTTATAGTCGAAATTTCTTTTGCTAAATTTGTTACGGATAATGGAATTGAAAACGCTCTGTGGATCATTGAATTAAAAGCTGAATGTTTATGGGAAAGAGGATGATTTGAATCCGACGGAATGCATATATCCATGAAAGTTGGTTTTCTATATATATCGAAACTCAAGGTATTATTATTATGAAAGATAGTTAAATCCAAGAAGTTTATCTGTCGATCCAATTCTTTTTCAATTGTGAACTTTATATTTGGGTGAATGCTATTATTATGATTCAAAAACTGATCTAATTATCTCGCGGTGCCCTTAAAACAAGCGATTACATCATCAACGTATCTATACCAAAAACTTATATGTGATGCTTTTGTAGAATTGAATATTATGTTCTCTATATGTGACATGAAAATGTCTGCAATAAGCGGACTTAAGGGGGAACCCATAGCCAGCCCACTAGATTGTTCAAAAATTTTGTTATCAAACTGGAAGTAATTTTGACTAAGACATATCTAATAAGAAAATGATATCATTTATTTCAATAATATCTATAGTGGATTGTTGCAAAATATCTAAGACAAGTGGTAAACACTCATCTGCTGGTATATTGGAGAACATATTATCAACATCGAAGCTAACAAGAAAAGAGTTAGCAGGAGTTACAAAGTTTTTCAGTTTCTGTACTAAATCAACAGAGTTCTTTACTGTATATTTTGGAGTGAAATTAGTTAATTTTCTGAATGTGAAATTCAGATCTTTGGCTAATTTATACGTTGGGCTAATTATGTGAGAAACTACAGGTCGTATTGGGCTATTTTCTCTATGGTTGTGGCCAAAGATCTGAATTTCACATTCAGAAAATTAACTAGTTTCACTCCAAAATATACAGTAAAGAACTCTGTTGATTTAGTACAGAAACTGAAAAACTTTGTAACTCCTGCTAACTCTTTTCTTGTTAGCTTCGATGTTGATAATATGTACTCCAATATACCAGCAGATGAGTGTTTACCACTTGTTTTAGATATTTTGCAACAATCCACTATGGATATTATTGAAATAAATGATATCATTTTCTTATTAGATATATGTCTTAGTCAAAATTACTTCCAGTTTGATAACAAAATCTTTGAACAATCTAGTGGGCTGGCTATGGTTCCCCCTTAAGTCCGCTTATTGCAGACATTTTCATGTCACATATAGAGAACATAATATTCAATTCTACAAAAGCATCACATATAAGTTTTTGTATAGATACGTTGATGATGTAATCGCTTGTTTTAAGGGCACCGCGAGACAATTAGATCAGTTTTTGAATTATATTAATAGCATTCACCCAAATATAAAGTTCATAATTGAAAAAGAATTGGATCGACAGATGAACTTCTTGGATTTAACTATCTTTTATAATAATAATACTTTGAGTTTCGATATATATAGAAAACCAACTTTCACGGATATATGCATTCCGTCGGATTCAAATCATCCTCTTTGCCATAAACATTCTGCTTTTAATTCAATGATCCACAGAGCGTTTCTAATTCCATTATCCGTAACAAATTTAGCAAAAGAAATTTCGACTATAAAAATAATTGCTTCAAATAATAGTTATCATACAAGTTTGATAGATAAAATGATAAACAGGAAACGTAGTCAACTAGCGTACAACAGCATATATCCTCAATTAAAAGTATAAAAATCGGAAAAATTCACATCTTTAACATATTTTGGTCCTCTAACAGAAAAAGTTGCTAATGTCATACCCAAATGTAATATCAAAATTGCTTTCAAACCTAAGACAAAACTCTCAGGATTTTTATTCAATGCCAAAGATATCACTTCAAAATTTGAAAGTTCAGGAGTTTATAAGTTGATTTGTCCTGTATGTAAAGGAGTATATATAGGTCAGACTGGTCGATCATTCAAGACAAGATTTAAAGAACACCAGCAATCGTTTTTGAAAAATAAAACGGATTCAACGATTTCAAATCATTGCCATGAAAACCATCACCCATTTCCACAAATAGATAATTTTCAAATCATGCACAAATTACCAAAAGGAACCAAACTTAATTAGAATCATTAGAAATTTTTAAACTCAATCACAATGCAAAAAATATCTTGCTGAACGACCAGATTGACTTGATATCTTCTTCTATATTTAGTGTATTCAAACGATAACGATCTTTCTAAGAACATTGTATTTTACCAATTTGGGAAATTCACTCGATTAGCCCTTCTTGAAATATGTTCATCTTGTCTATTTAGGTACCTGCAATAATTCTTTTCCACCCGTGAGCGCAAATCTATACTTAATTCTGTATTCAGTTCTTAACTCAATCTGCCCGATGATGGTCTAGTGACCGGAATTGCAATCGCAGTGTTAAAATTTTTCAAAATATTTTGTGATAATAAACGTAGTAAATTCAAATTTAGTTTTGTTCATAACGGATTATATGTGAACACACGATCACTTATTACTAATAAATGAGCAGTAGTGCTAGCAGGTATTGGAGTATTAGTTTCAAACTCAACTCTAAGAGCCACTGATTGGGTTTGAAACCCAGTTTTTTGTTTAGCGCAATCGACAATGATTAGTGGGTAAGATGCCGCAAACTGCGATGGTGTTATGTCAGTTTCGGATTTATAATCATCATAATATGATGATCTGAATTGTGTGAACATTTCATATAATGTGGCAAACTGATTATTCTTACATGAAATATTAAAGTTTTCATACGGGTAACGTTCATTATTCGAAAATAGTCGAATATTACTGAAATCGCACGTATCAAATTTGCTACTGTCAGCTTCCAATCGATCCCTATCAGTTTGAAATCCCATAATAATATATCTTGGTGATTCTAATTTCGTTGATGTCTTCACATTCCATGTATGCATTGTTGTATTTGGTAACGATGGAAAACTATGTAGTTCCCAGGTTCTGTATGGAACTACGATGTCTTTACCGTTTTCTGTGAATTTAGTTAAACTCACTTCTTCACGCAACCCTGGTACTACGTGTAGCACTTTCCACATTATTTTATCAATCATAACTTTAGCGTTGTCATCTGCGAGACATTTTGTTCCATCTGTACTAAGTTTACATTTCAATGCCAATTCATCGCTATTACTACGAATTAAAATTAATTCTTGGAATATGTTAACCATAACTTTTTTATAATCTTCGGCGAAACCTAATAACATTTTCAATGGAATACAAACACTAAATCGGCCATTTTTAATAATACTACTCTCCTTTCCTGGGAACCACCATGCATTCTCGTATTTCGCAGCTTCGCTCTTATTAAATGATGCTAATCCCTTCATTGCAGATACTTGTTAATCCTGGTTTTGTATTTACATCAACAACGAAACCATTCACCTCATACCTTATTTCACTAAACAAGAATGCAATTCCATTATTGATGAAATAAGTGTTTACTCCTGAAGAAGTTCCATCTGCTTTTCGTAATTGACCTTCAACATAGATATAGCTCTCACTTGGTAACGTACATAAATCTTCCTGCAGTGGTATTCTTATTTCGTCGTTATTATTGTGGTGAACATTTCACTGAGATACTGTATATCCTAGAGATTTCAAGAATTGCTTATTCTCAGACGTTAATAGTTGAGTGATTTCTTTTCTACTGGATACTTTTCGACATATTTTCCCATTTTTATAATTGGAAAGCATATACATTTTTTTAAAATTTATACTACTACTATATTTCTTTTCGGAGATATAAACCTACTGTGATGGTTTCTCGTTGGAAATTAACTAGTTCATCATTTTGGTCAACTATTTTAATAACTATATTCCTTATTGTGTTAACACTAATAGGTAAATAAATCACGTGTTCAGGGGAATCAACTATTTTGAAGCCTGGGGTGCGCTGGGTGAAAATTGAAGTATTATATGTTGTCTTTCCATTTTTGAAACTGCTAACTGTTATATTACACTCAACAGATATGGAATTTACTGTAATGATATCGGCAATATTGTCTGAAGTTTCTTTCACGTCTTTTGATATTTTGTACCATACTATTTTCACTAGATAGATCCACCTCTTCTGTACACTTAATATGTATGTGAGTGCAATGTATCGTGGTTAGCAGACAACTCGAAAAATATATGCTTGAAATTTGAATCGTTGCTCCATTCATGCTGAATATATTTATTTATGTCCTGAAGTTGATAACACCCTGTCGGAACTTCTATTTCTTTTGAACCAATTTTTAGTGTATTACGCCCTTTATCAATATTTGGGATGGAATTGTATACTTCGTAAGATGTTATGCCTAACACGTATCTTTCATCTTTAACTTCAATCGGAGGGTTGAATTCCGAAATTAAAATTGATGATTTACCAGTGAGCACGAAGAACATTTTTCTTCTGAAGATTTCCTTTAACCAAAATTCTATTGGTGTGACCAACTACATAAGAATTTCAGAACTGATTGTCCACCATTATATGTATTGAAAGATTGATATCTTTGTCTATTGTACATTATTCTGTTTCTCATATTATCGCTTCTAAAATATGTCCTTGCCTCTATAGGAGGACCCAAATTAACAACACTATCAAAGTTATATATATTCCTACCGATTTTTATATATGCCGTCCAATGTGTACTTTTTCCACTACTTTCATCTAAATTAATAGTATCAGTTTCATTATTCCGTATTTTTTGTGGTAATTGATTTCTCATGAATACTCCTCTAAAATTTGGGATCTTCAACTTCTTTACTAAATTCTCAAGTTCTACATTTGTAAGTGCATGTCGTGGTAACCTCATTGGTAATTTTTTTGATACCATTGATATGGACCTATGTATAAACCCTTTCCCTTATTATGTCTCATAGTCTCTTCCAACATTTGTTGTTTGGTCCCATACCTATTTTGGTTTTTGTTTTCATGAGCATGAGTACAATAAATGCAGCCGCTTTTTCTTTCTTACTTGCGTCTTTTGATCTCAATCGCTCTCTTGCCTTTTGAATTAAAATATTATCAGCTTCTCTACTCTTATCAAAATCAGATGATTGGTCATATGCTATATCGTGTTCTCTGCACGCTTGATCTAATAAATTTATTCCGATATCCTTCCGAGCTATTCTCTTCTCTAAATTAGTTCCTGGACCACAATATTGATATGTTGGTAAATGTAACTCAAACGGTAATTTATCAATCAACTTATTTATAAAGGAACTACCTTTCTTCACGGAGTGCCGTGATTTTCTGATACTTGTCATTTTATGATTCGCCTTCTATTTCCCCATTTTCGAGTTACACCCAGTGTAGATGAAATCAGAATACTAAATAATATTCATTTATTTACAAACTATATACTACATTTAAAAATTATTTCTTACTCTACATCACTATTTCCTGAATCCGAAGTATCGGATTCGGAATCAGCGTTGTATACAACAACCTCTCCGACCATCATTGGCCGCCGTTCATCATCCCAATCAGCGAATATTAGGTGGCATGCTATGTAGGTACAATCCTCCTGGTTCCCCAACGGATGCGCCAATTGACTGCCATACATATTACATAGCATCTCATCTAATTGCATTCACAGCCGATGAATATGCTCCATGGTAAATGCTTCGTTGATATCCTTGATGCACGGCGGGCACAATAATGGTCCTTCCTCACCATCTCCTTCTACCAAACGGAGGAGGTTGTAGCAGATATTGGCCGAAATTCAATTATATAATGTTAATATGTAATATACATAATGTATAGAAACTTCCCATTCTACAATCTGTAAATTGGATACTGCTCGAAAAATTGTATGGTATGGTATCACTTTCTCATATTACAGAATATATACTGTAGATGGTAGAATAGAGATAAAAATGTCAAGGCCACTATTGACCAATTGAAATCAAACTTGAGCCCACTCCTGGTACATTCAAGGTTAATGCTCTCAAGGTCTGTTCTATTCTCAAGGTCAACCAATCGAAAAATAAGCTATCCCCACTCCTGATAAATATTTAAGGTCATTATGCTCAAGGTCTGTTCTATTTTCAAGGTAAACCAATCAAAAAATAAACTACCACACTTCTGATAAAAATTCAAGGTCATTATGCTCAAGGTCTGTTCTATTTTCAAGGTGAACCAATCAAAAAATAAACTATCCCCACTCCTGATGAATATTCAAGGTCATTGTGTATGGTGCACGCCCCTCAACTAAGTTACCCCCACTCCTGAATATCGACTCAAGGTTAACCACCTTTTCAAGGTCAAGGTCAAGGTCATTGTGTACGGTGCACACCCATTCTTTATCTACTCTACCTATATAACGAGATTTTTCATTGTGCTTTTATGCAACCCAGTTTACCTCATCTTGTATCTATAGAAGCAGAAATTCAAGACCGAAACCCTTCATTCTCCTGATATCCTGATACGTACGCTCCTTCCAGAAAGTATTTACGGCACTAATTACACTCATTTTTCTTCTTCTTTCTCATACATGTCTTTTCATTCATACGAAGATTTTATTTTTCTACCACCTCTCCTGGTCATTGGCAATGATCTTCTTTACATAAATCGTGAAGGTTGTTTTATGACGTAGACTTTTCGACAGTGGGCTCCCGGACTATGAATATAAGTTCCAAGCTGTGGAGAATATCCCAGAAAATCAAAAGGTAGCATTACTGATGAGTTTATTTTCTCAAGAAGTAACAGACATTGTGATGTTAGTTTTGAAAATTAATGTAAATGAAGCAAAAGTGCAAGAAATTTTGGATGGTATCGAAAAACACTTCGAAGGTAAAGAAAATAATCGAATTCAAACAAGTCAATTCATGAATCGTAGACAAGAACGAGGTGAGTCATTCATATCATTTTATAGAGAGAAAGTGAAACTTATTCAACTATACGACCCCTGTACACATTCTTATGAAATAACTCATCATATTATAGAAGTTTTATTCGATTCAGAAATGAGACGAAAATGTAAATCATTATCGGATACTATCAAATTAGAAGATATAAAAATCTGTGAATTGGAGGAAATTGCACAACGAGAAGAAAAACAGTCTCTGTGTAAAATCAGTAGTAAAAATGAAGTCAAAAAAATGTTTGAGAGGTTCTCAAAATTGGCATAAATATTTACGTTTGTGTCCAGCTGAGAATATCATATGTAACAAATGCGAATTGAAAGGACATTTTTCGGAGTATCGTCAAAAGGAGAATATTTCAAATATCGATATACAAGAAGATCATTAAATTTCACTTACGTGTCTGTATCCAGAGCGAATTATAACTGTGAAATGAATCGTTATATTGAAATTTCAAATCAGGTTGTAGGTTTCCGAAAATAGTTAAAATACAGAGCAACTGATACAGGTGCAGAGGTTTGTGTAGCAGGAGAAAAGTTTCTAAATTCGATGAAAATAGCAAGATCTCAATTAAAAACGTCTAAAATCAAGCTCAATTCTGCTGATGAATCAAGCATGATGGTTTTAGGTTCATTGGAATGTAAAACTACTTTCAGCAACAAAACATCAAATATAACCTTATATGTTTGCCGAAACGTGAAAGAAATTTTGATTAACAGACAGGCTATGATCGATTTGACAATCATTCATGAAAATTTTCCAGAACCAATAGATAGCGAAATTTCAGTTAAGGCATTATCTATTGATAGTAATTTATCAGAAGATCCAAGTCCTAATAAAATTGAAATAATTCGTGAGAAGTTAATGAAAGCTTACTCAGATGTATTCAATACTGAAAATGAATTGTTGAAAGTTACGAATGGTAAACGAGAACATATTCATTTAAAAAGAGATAATGTTCCTTTTTCAATATCATGTCCTAGAAAAATTCCCTATTCATGGAGAGAAAAGGTAAAGGATGATCTTGAGTCAATGATACAAAAAGGTATTATTAAACCGAGTGGAGATTGTCCTACAGATTTTGTCCATTGTTAGTGGTTCAAAAACCCAATGGAGATATAAAAATTTGTGTGGATTACACAAAACTCAATAAATTCATCAATAGACCAATTCATCGTTTTGAATCGCCGTGAGAAGCTGTATCTAACATACCAAAAAATTGCAAATTTTTGTCCACATTAGATGCAGAATCTGGATATTGGCAACTACCTCTAGATGAAGAGAATCGAAAACTAACAACATTTTTAACACCATGGGGTCGATTCCAACACTTAAGGGCATCGATGGGTTTAATAAGTTCTGGCGACGAATACTGCAGACGTGGAGATGAAGCATTAGCTGGTCTCCAAAACATTGAGAAGGAAGAAGACGATATAATAATTTTGAAAAAAATTTCAGATCACATGTATTGAAAGTTTTTGAGATATAAGAACGATGTAGAAAGATAGGAATAACTTTAAAAGTAGAGAAATTTATGTTTGCCAAACAAGAGGTTCCATATGCGGGTTTCATTTTGAATGAAAACGGAATAAAAGCGAACCCATTTCATTAATAGCAGTATTAGCAGTGGTGCACTTTAGCGGTTAGCATTAACTGTCCTGCTAGGACCGGCGGCGCGGTGTCCACTACTGTTTCACCGCTCTCTATGAAGGCATATTTTTAACGGCAAGCGTTATTGGACCCACCATTTTGAATCCAATTGAATTATCTATGAGTTTTGTTCGAAACATTTCTTCCTATGACGTAATGATAAAAAGCTATAATTCGTTGAAGTTACTTTTTGTTTTTTGTAGTGACATTTTTCTGTATATAATTGAGTATTACTGTGAAACTGAGCTATCTACATAAAAAATTAATATAACATAATCTGTTTATTATATAGTTAGGAGTGAAATAAAAAAGATCACCCCGCTAAACTCATTAGTTCTCAAGCTGTAAGTACATAACCAGAGTACTGCTTTTGTAGGGTTGCTGAAGCGGTGGGGGAAAAAGCAAGAGGGGTAGGGGTGCAAAAATTCAGCTTTCCCCTAATTAATTGCGACAGAGCATGTCTTTTTACCTTCATTGACTGGGCTAAATAGATTCTATAGAAAATCCAAGGCTTCAAAGATTGAAAGAAAAACTAATTGGATATAGTTTTTCAGCTCAACGGGTGAAAGGACAATATCATTTTATAGCTGATGCTCTTTCACGCCATCCAATCTCAAAACCAAATGATGATTTATTGGCAGAAGAAACATCTGAGCATATGAGATCATTTGTTGTACAGCAAATATCTTTTGCCGATGATACAGATCCCATGACAATATCCTTGCATTTACAAGATCCTATCTTCGAAATTATCAAAGATATCGCACGCAGGGGTAAAGATTATCAAAGTTTGAAACATTTGATCAGGAGTGGATTTCCTAGAACTTAAAGTGAACTTGAAAATAGTTTCAAACCATATTGGAATATACGAGATGAGTTATCATTTGAAGATGATCTGATCATTAGAGGATCTCAAATTATAATTTCGAAAATGGCTCGTAAAATGGTGTTGGAACGACTTCACGATTCACATCAAGGAATAGAACGCACCAGACGAAGAGCAAGACAAACAGTATACTGGCCTGGTATAAATAATGAAATATCCAATATGATTGAGAATTGCGAAAATTCTCAAGTTCTTCGACCTTCTGAAAGGAAAGAACCCTTTATAGGCGAACCCAGTCCAATATTTCTATTTCAAGACGTGTCTACAGACTTGTTTTCATATGCAGGTTACTTTATGGTATATGCCGATCGCTTTTCAGGATGGCCAATCGTTTGTCATTATGGCAGAAGGGATCCTGATACAAATAAAATTATTGATACTTTGAGGACTTTGTTTTCGGACACTGGTATTCCAATTCGATTGAGATCAGATAATGGACCTCAATATAATTCTTATGAATATGAAAAATTCTTTAATAGATGGAATGTCTCTCATGTGACATCATCTCCATATTATCCTCAGAGCAACGGACATGCAGAAGCCAACGTGAAAGCAACAGAACATTTAGTAATAAAGTGTTTTGAATGCGAAAATTTGAATGAAGAAAAATTCTATGCCGGTTTACTTGAATTAAGAAACACTCCCCGGGAAGTTGGATGATCTCCAGCTCACGTACTGTATGGTCGTCCACTTAGGTCTTTACTTCCAATAAATTTGAAATTTTTTGCTAGAAAATGGCAAGAAGAAGCCAATTGTTATGATGAAAAGGCATCTAGGAATACAAATTATAAAATACATTTGTACAACCGAGATATCAGGAATCTTCAACTTTTTTCCATTGGTCAAATGGTTCGAATACAGGGTCCATTGACAAAATTATGGGATACAATTGGCAAAATTATTGCAGTTGGCAAGAATCGTAATTACAGCATAATGAAACCAAGTGGTCGCATTATCCGAAGAAATAGAAAGTTTCTTTGTGCAATCAAAGAGAAAGCACCGATGATGGGAGAGAAGAAGATAGTACATGAACTTGGAAGGAGATTTTATATTATTTAGTATTATCTAGTGCCTATGAATGACAGTTATCAATCAATAGAGAAATAATAAAGTCTCTCTTATCTTCTACAACCGTATTTATTATCATAACAACGATTATTCTTGCAAGTGTGATCATCATATTTTGTCGATGACCGATAACTGGCAAAGTAACAAGTGAATCATACGGCAGGGACAAAAAAGGGATAAGCTAAGCAGGTGGTCTGACTTTATGAAGTAGTCGAGACGGGAATCTGACGGGAAGAACGTTAAAATTGAGACGGTCAATTCGTGTTCTCTTCATGTATAAGTTTCTTTGTGTTTTGAAAATATATTATTTCGATCTAAAAACGACTGAGTTTGATATTTTTCAATTCAAAGTTCATATCAGAAGCGGGATAATCAAATTAATAGTCAATAAGAGTTTATTTTGAACGAACGATTTTGAATTGGTGTTTCAAAAAGACGTAGTGTTAAGTGCTTCCTTAGACGATAGTAAAAGAGGCCGTAGATGATCATCAAGTAGTAGTTCGTCAAGTAATGATTCCAGTGGTAAAATAAGTATTGTTCAGAAGAAGAGTAAGCAGAAAAAGTGTCTCGCTCAAGGTCACCTAGAACTCCTCCTCTGCTTACAAAATCAACGGATGAAAAGGATCCAGGTTTGATAAACTTAATAAATAATTTGAGACGTGAGCAACTTCCAAAATTTGGTATGTCCGTAAAAGATAGTGATATTCCAATATTTAATCCATCTAACGATGATATTAGTGAATGGTTAGCTAAAATTGATGAACATGCAATCATTTATCAATGGAATGATATCGATATTTGGCATTTAGCGGTAAATAAAATGGTTGGATCTGCAGAAATTTGGTACAAAAGTCTTCCAACTTTTCCGAAAAATTGGTCTGAGTGAAAAAAGTTATTAGTAAACGCTTTTCCATCATCTACAGATTTGCATGCTTTAATTGTAAATATGCTTGCTTTTTCTCCTATACCTAAACAAAGCCTTTTTGAATACTATTTCGATAAATTAGCGTTGATAAGGAAAATGAATCTAAACCTTAGTGGATCAGATGAAGTCAATTTAATTGTTGGTGGGCTCAATAATCGTAGTTTAAAATTTTCTGTTCGTGCCGCAAATATAAATGATCCTGCGAAATTGGCTGCCTATTTAAAAGCTTTCGACTCTTCCCCTTTTCCAAGTACGAGTAACGAAACAGTTGCAGGTCCTTCAGGTATATCCAGAGAATATAAACGTAGTAATGAGAGTTTTGGGAGACATAAAGTTAATATAACATGTTTTCGATGTAATTTAGGCGGTCATAAACAGTTTCAATGTCCTTTAAATATTCAACGCGATAAAAAAAATATTGCTTGTAATTATTGTAGAACAAAAGGGCATTCTATCGAACAATGTTTCAAAAGAAATAAAAACAAAATTAATTATCTACCCCAGCTTAATAAAAATACTGGTCCACCAGAGCCAAAGAAAACCGTTTTCTTAGTGTCAAATCAAAATAAAGACAATAAGTTTCACAAATACATTGAAATTAACAATATTTCACAGAAGAGTTTTATAGACTTTGGGAGCGAATGCTCTCTTATCACATACAATATGGTTAAGAAGATAAAGCTACTAACTGAAAAACTAGATAAGGTTATTATGTTAACTGTGTTCAGAGGTTTTGAAGTCAAAGTTAAGGACAAAGTATGTTGTTCTATTATACTAGATAATGTCGAGATAGAAGTGACATTTTTAGTAGTTTCCGTATGTATCCCCAATATAGACATTTTGGTTGGTCAAGACGTTACAGAAAATACAAACATTTCGTATTTCACTGAAAATTCACAACTTATTTTTCATGAAAAAAATCTTGTAAATTCAGTGCGGGTTACACAACAAACTCAAGTAATTCGTATAGGCATAGGCGAAAAATGCGTGTACAACAAGGTTCAAAAATTAGTAGAAAAGTTTGCAGTTTGTTTCCCGAGTGAATATGAAAATTTAGGAACAATAACAGGTACAGAAATGACGATAAAATCAAAATCTGACATCCCAATTGTTCAACGTCCATATCGTCTATCTGAAACGGAAAAATTAATCTTAAGAGACCATATCAGACATTTATTACAAAACGGAACCATTCGTCAATCTGAGTCACCGTATGCCAGTCCAGTAATCATGGTCCAGAAAAGACGACGTTATGTGTAGATTTTAGACTTTTAAATCGTCAGACCGTGAAAGAAAATTATCCTTTACCAGTCATTGAAGAACTCATTGATCGTCTATCGGGACAAAATACTATACAGTGCTTGATTTTCGCTTTGGTTATCACCAAATGAAGCTAACCGAAGGTTCACTTCCATACACAGCTTTTATCACACCGGAAGAAAAATACGAGTATTTGCAAGTACCTTTTGGGCTTATGAATGCTCCGTACGTTTTTCAAAGGGCAGTAGATAATATTCTAGGAGGTTTGAGATTCAAAAAAGTACTGGTATATTTAGAAGACATTCTTGTGCCCTCTGCTACAGTTGAAGAAGGGTTGGAAATTCTAGAAGAGGTTTTGGGTATCTTAGCTGATAGAGGTGTCTGTATAAATTTGAAAAAATGTTTATTTTCAGCACAGGAAATTGAGTATCTGGGCTATTAAATCAAAGAGGGACAAATTCAACCTAGTCCCCCAAAGATTAGTGCAATTAAAAATTTTCCAGTGCCAAAGAATGTCCACAACATCAGACAATTTCTAGGTTTGACGGGACATTTTCGAAAATTTGTATCTAATTCTGCTACCAAAGCCAAAGCGTTGATCAAATTATTAAGAAAGGGACAACCATGGATTTGCTTCACTGAAGAGCAGAATGCATTCGAAAACCTGAAAAGCCTGCTTATTTCCGTTAGCCATTGTTAAATCTTTACAAAGATTCCGGCATTATTTGATGGGAATCAAGTTTAAAATATACACTGATTGTTCAGCAGACCGAAATGCCTTTACAAATAAAGAATTAAATTTGGGAATAGGTCGTTGGATTCTTGAGATACAAGAATATGATTTCGAGATCCTACATAAACCTGGCATCCGTATGACACACGTGGATCCTTTAAGCAGGAATCCTAACACCTTTGATCAGAAAAGTATATGCGCAGTCATGCTTAAAGACGAAGATTGGATTTTAGTTACTCAAGAAGCTGATCCGCATATTGAAAATATTAAAGAAGTTCTTGTAGGTAAGGCGAGAAACACACACAAAGACACATTTAAAGAGTATGAGTTGAAAAGCGGCAAAGTTTTCAAACGAACCCCACGTGAAAATAGAGTGGTGCTGCCCAAGGCTTGCAGATGGCAACTCTTAAGATTTTACCATGATGATATTGGACATTTTTCATTCGAAAAAACTTTTGAAAGGATTAGTAACAAATTCTTGTTCGCAAAAATGAGGAAATTCATCAAGAAATACGTCAACGCATGCATTAATTGTATGTATTTCAAAACACCAGCTGGCAAGAGGCCTGGCTATTCGCATCCTATAGAAAAAATCCCACGTCCATTTCATACGATACACGTAGATCATTTGGGAACTTTTTATAAAAGCAAAAAGGGAAATGTTCACGTTCTGGTTATTGTTGATGCCTTTAGTAAGTTTTGTTTCATAAAACCCGTGAAAAGTACGAAAACAAAGTATGTTCTTGATGAGTTGAAAGCTGTTATTGAAGTTTTTGGTGCTCCAAAGAGAATTATAACAGATCATGGCAAATCGTTTGTAGCAAAGAAATTTATAGATTTCTGTCAAGACAGAAACATTAAGCACCACCTCAATGCAGTTGGGATGCCTAGAGGTATCGGACAGGTTGAACGTTACAACAAGACTGTACTCGACTCATTAGCCACTATGGGTGCCAATAAGGATGATGATGAATGGGATGAAAATGTCGAAAATATACAGTTGGGAATTATTAATACCCTAAACCGAACGTTAAACGCCACTGCAACTGAAGTTTTGTTGGGCTATCGTACAGGACCACATAACTTTGACGCTGTTGATGACTCGATTATTGACGTGTCTCAACTACGTAAAGCAGTAAGTGATCGAGACAAAGATATACAGTCCAAACAGAAGATTATATTCGACAGTCATTGTGCGAAGGCAATTGATTTTTCAATTGGCGACTTGGTGTTAGTTAAGATATCATCCATTGTGAGCTCAGGTGCAAGTCGTAAGTTGGTACCCAAATGGAAGGGACCATTCAGAGTGTCTAAATTATAGGAAAATGACCGGTATGAGGTAACTGATATATCAAGATCGAGAATACCTTACACTGGTGTGTACGCTGCCTAACACATGAAGATGTGGACTTCGTATTCGGATGTGCCTATATGGTCCATTAGGTATGCCACTATCTCTGTCATGTAGATCGTATGCGTTATGTTGCCTCTGTGCCGTCGAGTGGATTCTGTGTATTCATACCGTCGAATATATACTCCGTGCCGTCGAGGGTATGAGTTATGCTGCCTCTGTACCGTCGGGTGGATTCTGTGTACTCGTACCGTCGAATCTATACTCTGTGCCGTCGAGGATGTGAGTATACCGTCGAGCTATTCTCTGTGCTTAAAGATGCTGCGCCGTCGAGAATATCTCTGTGTTGTGGTTATGGACCGTCTAAATAGTTGCGACTATCTATGTGCCACTTTAAAAAAAAAAGCCAACGAGATCGTTGCGTCTATCTCTGTGCACTTCTTTTTTTTATTATTTATTTGAAATGAATTTAGTTTCAGAGCCGTATAATGAAGTCAGGAGGGCCGAATGTGATCATCATATTTTGTCGATGACCGATAACTGGCAAAGTAACAAGTGAATCATACGGCAGGGACAAAAAAGGGATAAGCTAAGCAGGTGGCCTGACTTTATGAAGTAGTTGAGACGGGAATCTGACGGGAAGAACGTTAAAATTGAGACGGTCAATTCGTGTTCTCTTCATGTATAAGTTTCTTTGTGTTTTGAAAATATATTATTTCGATCTAAAAACGACTGAGTTTGATATTTTTTTATTCTAAGTTCATACAAGTCACGAAAATCCAGTAGTAGCGTCAAATACTCTACATAACCACCTAAATCTAATTAAAAATTGGCCACAGAAATTGGAAGATTGAGATAAACGAATCCAAAACTGTTCAAGTGAACTTTACGCTACGGAAAGACCAGTATCCATCGTCGTCCCCGAGTCGCCGACACAAAATATATGGGAATGCATTTAGATAAAAGAATTCCTTGGGAAGAACGTGTTATTGAAAAATGCAAGTAAATTGATCTATAAATCAAAGATCTGTATTGGCTAATAGGACGAAAATTTAAGACATCATCGGAAAATAAACTTTTTATGTATAAAAGTATGATAAAACCAATTTGGGTATATGGAATAGAACTCTGGGGATGTACGACCAAATCAAGCATATCTATTATTCAAAGAAGCCAAGGACGTCATTAAAGAAAGAAGTATCAAACACCTCGAAAAACTGGAGAGCCACCCAAATGCTCTTGTCTACCCACTACTTCAACTACAGAACAATAGAAAACTCAGAAGATATTGGCCAGCAGACCTAAATGAGGGTTAAGGAAGACTTTCTGGAGAATACTTCATCACGTTTTATGAGGACCCCAATAGCTCGTAAGTCATCACATTAGCTCATAGAATATATTATGTTCTGATTGCTAATAAATTCATAAAAGAAAAAAAATATATAAGAATCAAACGGAAATGAATAACTAACTTTGTCAGGTAATTAATTCAGTCAGCTTGAAGCTGTCAGTTGGCACTACTTTTTCACTGAGCGGTTCCCAACGAATTAGTGTTCCGGGACTGAGTGAACGTATTTATTTCAATTGCAGAAGTAAAAAAAATCAGAGTAACACATTATCCAAATATCAAGTTTGAAGATTTCATTTCAATTTAAGTTATCACACTCAGAATTTTGCAGATATATTCAATTAATCGAACACAGATATATAATCAAATGAATATTTGTTCGTATATGTATAAAAACAAGTTGAATGTATAAAACCTTATTATATTTCATAGAAGATACATGAGAATTATGAATTAAAATTATTTTTTCTAATTTGATAATTTCTCATAGTATTCTAACGAATTATTCAAGATTCAAAAGTTTGAAACAACGAAAGAAGAACATTGAATTCATAAAGTAAAGAACATTGCTTCATAGCAATTTAATATTATTTTCTAATCTGTCGGTCTCTATGCTGGAATACTAGAATGTTTTCATGGAGCAGTTCTGATGGTTAAGCTGTCCTACACTAAGAAATGTAAATATATATATATATATATATATATATATATATATATATATATATATATATATATATATACTATTAATTTTAGTTGGTCTCCCGCGTAATTTAACCAAAGGAAGCCTTTCTGAATATACTTTGAAATAAATCGAGATAAATACATCACCCACACAATAATTCTAATATAATAACAAAAACTAATTTCAAAATGCTGCAGATGGTATACTGATGAGATTTTGAAATGAGAGAAATGAGAGTTCCGACATTGCAGAGAGCTCAAAGTTATTTGTTAGTTATTTTGAAGAAAAGATCTTGAATACTTATTGATGAGAAAAACAGCAATTCAATCCTTCAATATAACAAAATAATAAATTACGTAGAGGTATCAAACTCGTTGTACAGAGTTAAAAAGCCTAAGGCCAAATTTTCACTACGAGTAATATAAGCAAATAAAGTCGACCACAACGAGAAATCGTTGTGGTCGATAACTTCGTAAAATATGTAGTTGTAGCAATCTGAAAAATTGACTGAAAATATTTTCTATGATGAAATTAGTAGGTAATATCTACACGAATCACTTTTCCGATTAATGTACAGAAAATTCATGATTCTCACTGAAGTATTTACATTTTGAGTGGGTAGTTGATAGCTTGAGAAAAGAACTTCTCAAAAATCCATATAATATTTGATGATACCTAAATAAACTTCAAATATATAATTATGTACTGTGACATAAGCTTGAAAGCTGTAGGTCGTGGCTTACATAGTCCAAATAAAAGGGTTTCAGTTTGAGTTGGCCAAAAAAAATTATTAATTATCATCGTTTATTTCAAAAACACATACTCAAGAAAAGACAAGGACTTTCGAGGAAAATATTGCTCAAAAGGGTTACTATTCGAATATGCCCCAAGTTGGGTGTCGATAATCCTAGATTTGACAGAACTTATTTACTCTTCGTAAATCTACATAACTACTCGCACCAAGGTAGATATGATTTTATACGCGAAACTTAATGTATTCTCAAGCATATCTCGTTAGTCTTTGTTAAATCCAGGCACACTGCTCTCAGTACATTTCGCCTCTCCTGACTCTCAATCATATACATTTGCATATAATAGCGTGGTCAAAGTACACATATAGCTTCACGAAAAAGAAAAACCTCTAGAAATTTAGAATTTAAGTATTCAAAAGGATTGTGCTTAATAAAAAAGAATCTTTACAAAAATAGGTAAGCAATTTTCCGGAAAATTGTCGAGTGAATTTTTTTTTTGTTTTTCCACTCTAATTGTTTAAATATTAAATACACGGAAAAATTTTGAAATAGAAATTTGTAGCTGATGCATTGATGTACAAAATATGTCTGAAAAGTTTTTCTGTAAATTGCAAGGTTTACGAGATAAATTGATTTCAGCGGAGGTCAATTCGTCGGTGCGCGCGAACGTTCCGTGAGCCGAATTTATTAATGGCCCGATTTAAAAGTTAATTATTTGGAGGTTGTAATGCATTGAAAAAAAAATAAACCAATCTAAAATGTAGAGAAAAATCTGAACTTTTAATTAAAAATACTTTCAAGTTTGAAAAAATAAATGTTCTAACTCTAAAATCCATTTTTTTTAAAAAAACGAGTAGTAAAAAGTCAATAAACAATTATAGTTCCTATTCAATTAATTATTGTCAGAGCGAAAATTCCTTTTGGATTTAAGATTTCAAACGATCATGGAATATTATTGTTACAAAAACAAAGCGATCAATGTTTTAATTTTTAAATAAATGCTTTTTTAAAATCTCTTTTTTTTACAAGCTTAATTTTTCATGTTTCTTCCAAACTTCATTTGATTATATCTTTTTTCGAAATTAATATATTTGAATGAAACTTTAACTATAAATACTTTGAAGTATATACATTCAAAACTATTATACAGATTTTCTGTATATATTAAATTTTTTAAATAATAGACAACTATTTACAATAAGTACTAAAATCAGGTGAGCCAACGCGCATGCTCTTACTCTGTGTAGAAGCAGAACAAATGAAATTTTTAGTAAAAACTTTTTGTCTATACATATTAACTCATTAAACTACGTGGTAAAATCATCAATTATTCACAACGAATTTCTGAACCTGAAGTATAAAACTCCCGAAAGACTGAGCAGTAACGTTTGCTTTTGGAAAATTTCGTGTAACCTTTAAGAAAATGTAAAAAGTGAAAAATTTTCAAACCTATTTATTCACTTATATCATGGTCTTTAATACTTAGCCCATTAAATAAATATATTTTTAACTTTTATAATTTTTTGATTAAAAATATTGGACAAAAATATGATAGTTATAGGAGGTTTGCGTGGAGAATTGCTAGAATTTTCATGAAAAGCAAATTCGATGATAAAAAAAGCCCGGGATATTCTGAACAAATTAATCAACAACAATACCTCACAAACAAAAAATATTTATCGGCATAAATACTAATCGAAACCACAAATGAAACTTTTGGAACTTGCTTATTTCAACGGGAGCATTTGGAAAATTGTACGTATCTTTTCGGAAAATCTAGTTACAAAAAAAAGTTTCAAATAAATTTTTTAGATTAAACCATTATCTTTTAAGTACACAATGTTACATACTTAAGTTGTTTAATTTCTTAATGTTTAGTATGGAAAATTAGTAAAAAAAACGATTTTTCAGGAGAGATTTATGTGGAAAATCGGTGATAATTCATTAAAAAATTATTACAAAAAAATTTTTTTTTACGTACTTTTAGATACCTCAATTTGTAGCAAATTTCATATGAAATAATTTTTTCTACATGTCATTGTTCATTTTCTATCTTAAAATTAAAAACTTGAAAATTGATGATGTTTAAAAATACACTTAAGAAAATTTGGTATATTTCAAAAACTAATAAAGATATCAGAAAACTTTTCAGATAAATTTTTTAGGTAAGTGCATTGCCTACAATTTTTGATTTGAACATTTTTCTGCATTTTCATTATTTAAACAATTAGAGTGAAAAAATAAATAAAAAAATTTTCGACCAAAGTTTTTCCGGAAAAATGCTCACCTGAATTTGTGAAGATTTTCACATATTGAAGACAATCCTTTCAACTACCTGAATTTGAATTTCCAACAGGTTTTTACTTTTTGCTGCATATTACGGATATTTTGTGTAATTTTACCACGCTATAATTACTAATTTATTATTTATTAATTGAAAAAATTGAAGATAATCCCTTTTTCCACAAATCTGGTCTCGAATCATCATTTAGGTAGCGTAGCTTTTTTCTTCTTGTAGCGTTTAGTTCAAGTAGTATAATTGTTTTGTAATAATAATTATGAAAGGTGATACATCTACGTCGTTTCATTGACGCATTTTTCCTTTTTACTAACTGCCAGAATTGATTGAAAATCTTGGAATAGGTAAACTAACGTACTTAGCATTTGAGGAGCATAAAGTCACTGCCGTTCTACGTCAATCCAAAAGCTTCTCATTCGCGCATCTTCTGGTTTGATCAAAATTACGACCAGTATGCAAATCGTTTTTTATCTGAAAGTTGCACACTTATTGTATCGAATATTTTCCTGTGAGCTTTAAAGATCTATTCGAGCGTTTGAACATCAAAACTTTAGCCATTATTAGGCAGTGTAAAAATCTTACTTTTATTATTTTCGGCTTGTTTTATAAAAAAGGTTCTTCAAACACAAAATATGTCAAGATGTAGAAATTATTGATATTCTCATGATAAATCGTACACATGAAGTGTCATTAGTTTCTCTGGCCACGCATATGGGCAGGGTTGAAAGCCCGTTGCAGCTACATCCATACACACCCAGGAAAGTCTTCCTTCTGTTTTCAAAAACTAGCAACTATTTGAACAGAAAACTGCCAGTATACACAATACGTGAACAACTGTTTTGAAGTATCCAAAGCATCGACTCACACATACGGAGAACGGAATACAAAATTACCTGCTGGTTAAAAATGAACCTTACCATGTAAACCAGGTCTTGAAATATTGTCGTGTACATGTATATGGACATACCGATCGTTCATTTTATTGATTATTGGATGCGATTCCATTTCAGAGAATTCATGGATTATCTATGATTCCTCATATTTGAACACAAGGAAATTTATTATTCTTATTATTATGTTATTATTTATTAGTACTTAGACATCCATGAAGCTATGGTTCAAGTTAACAAACCGTTGACAAATTTGCACTCCCCTTGTTATAGTTGAATGCCGCTTCACATTCCTGATGAAGAGAACCACCTCTCGCACTATTTTCCTCATCGAAAATCTTTCTTACTCTCATGTATATTGGAGAAATTTGACGAGAATGACCAATATTAAATTGCCCGCTTGATCAAGATGGCGCTACTTTAGTTGGGTATAACTCACAGCATATAAAGAACCTATATTGCCAAGTTCCAACTCTCTGGGTTGCACACAATTAGCTTGAAAAGTCCCCTTCAAAGAAGATTTTTGGATACTATGGCCGACTCAACTGTCCTGCCGGTCTAGTGTACAAATTTTCATTCATCTAGAATCTAGAGGCTATTCTCGATCGAGCTATACCAAAAGCCCCATGATAAAGGGTCATTATCCTGGTGCATTTCGTACAAAATAGTGGAAAAAGGACGGGCAACCGACTGGCTCCTAGGAGTTATAAGGGACAGATAAGTGATTGTTGTGGTATTTTTGAAAACAAATAACTTCTAGCTGAAGTGGAAGTTCATTCTAATACTCATTTTAAGATCACTACTTTCATGTAGAAATATATATTACTTTTGTACAATATGAAAGTTGAAAGATCAAAATGAGAAATATTAATTGCCAACAATTAACAGAGAATTATTGAGAAGAGTTGAATTCAGAACTATAGTAGCGGAGTATGATTTACCGCAGCTTTGTATTCACAATTTCAATTGGAATAATTGTGAAAATAGAAGCTGACTTATTTACTATAGTTGGTTCCGTTCAAAATGAAAAAAAAAAAACGTGTTAGCCAATTTTAATTCTTAGTGTATTCTCCAAAGTCTTTGAAAAATATTCAATCTTTTGGTAATTTTCTTGAGTAAGTTCGATATTATTAGAGACAGGCAACATGGTTTCAGATCGAAGCAATCTACACAAACTGCTGCGTTCTATGTTATTGAATTTGTTCACAAATATTTAGATGAAGCTCTTCAGGTAGCATGTTTGTTTTTGCGACCTATAAACAAGTTGTTTTAAAAGAGTTTAATCCGATTGGATTCGAGGTATTATTTCTGACCGAATCATGGTTGTCAAAGTAGAGAAGTGTTGGCAGCTAAACTTTCATGATGAATATATGATGAAAACTGCTGTGGAAGCACGAACTCATGAAGAGTTACTAAGGAACTGTGATGTGTTGACAGATTCTTTTAAGAATTGAGTAGGTAAAGAATGGGTGTGCACAGTACACAATAATCTTGACCTTGAAAAGGTGGTTAACCTTGAGTCGATATTTAGGACTGGGGCAACTTAGTTAAGGTGCGTGCACCATACACAATGACCTTGAATATTTATAAGGAGTGGAGTTGCTTATTTTTCGATTGGTTGACCTTGAAAATAGAACATACCTTGATAGCATTAACCTTGAATATACCAGGAGTGGGCCCAAGTTTGATTTCGATTGGTCAATAGTGACCTGACTATTAAACAGAGAATTTTATCCCTACCCATTTTTTTTCAGTATATATTTTGCTTTCGGTGAATTAAAAGGTAGTTAGTGCGATGTATTTCAGATTTAAAAGTTCCGGTAGTATAATTTTTTCCGAAATAACGTGTCAGAATCAGTTAGGCCATTATAATATTGGTTCTGATGAGTTCATCAGATTCGTTTCACATAAAGTTTTGAGTGCGCCATGTTTTGAAGCAAAGAAAGCTAAATATATTATGGATGAAGAAACAATAAGAAAAAGTTTGACATAAGTGTTTTTACTTATGTCAAACTTATTCTGCTATACCAAAGGAGCTCATACGGGATAATGCTAATTTAGTTGTGGTATTTTCTCAAAATGGAGCGAATCTAAAGCATATATAATATATATATATATATATATATATATATATATATATATATATATATATATATATATATATATATATATATATAAATATATATATATATATATATATATATATATAATATATATATAAATATTTATATATATATATATATATATATATATATATATATATATATATATATATATATATAATGATCATGTGAGTGTCGATATGTCATACGATGAATTTGTAAAGTTTTGTTCTGAATGTTGGAAAGTACCATATGGATTTTTGGTTATTGATAAAGAAAGTGGTATTCAAAATGGTCGTTATCGAAGAGGCTTTCACCACTACATTATATTATAAATATGAAACATTTTAATGATTCAACTAAGTATTAAATAATCAGCATAGATAAACGCTTGGCTTTAGAACTGGTAAAAGCTAGGAAAAATGTGAGAAAAAAACTACATGGAATGAGACACGATTTAGCCACTTCTCAACTGAGATTTTCAAGTTCGATTCAATCATTCACTCAGCCTTTTAAAAGATTATTGACATAAAGTACAAATAGAAAAAGTGAGATGAAATCTGAAATAAAACCAGAAATTAGACCAGAAGTCAATATTAAAATGTCTTCCGAAGAAAAAGTTATCTCTGATTATAGTTTCATTATCACAAAAGACATCATCGTATACAATTACTGAATAGGGATGCACATTTTTTGGTGGTGTTACAAATTCACCATTTTCATATTCATAATAATTTATACTACTATATACTGCAGCTAATAGTTCACTATGTCCTATAAATTTCTTTTCGGGTTGACAATAAACGTGGTTCATCATGGGCAGAGTATTCTTTTGCACTATCAATTGCATTGTCAAGATTCGATACTACACTTAATATTGAAGTTGTATTCAATATTTTATATATGGAAAAAATAAAACAATAATCAATCATATATATATATATATATATGTATATATATATATATATATATATATATATATATATATATATATATATATATATATATATATATATATATATATATATATATATATAGTTCATTCACAAAACATATACACTCGTGGTAAGGATATCGATATTCAAAAAATGAAACAAAAATCATATAAATATATAGTCAGATAAATGAATTTTTTTTCTACTATATGTTTACTGATACCTTTTGCTTTTTTATCAACTTTATCCAATAGTTCAACACAGTAAGCTTTAGCCCTAGTCCAACAAAAACTTTTGATGATTTTTTCTGCATACTCTTCTTTCATTTTCCCTTGGGTATAATGTTTTGCACATTATTAGCTGGATAATTGGAAAGATCGAAATGTTCCGCGCTTGTTTGATGTCGTCATAAATATTTTCTGTCAAAATTTCCACAAGAAGTGAGTCAGTATCTTTATATAACGAAGAAACCTTTCCACCATATTTTTGCTTCCGAAAGTTATAAAAAAAATTATAGATTTCGAAATTTCTAAAACACAAAATCCCACACATATAGGCGTATCACACGTAACACGAACTTCGTTAATTTCTATCGCTCTTTAATTTTCACTGAATATTTCACGGTCCTTGAAATGCGGTTTAGGTCCTTGAAATGCGGTTTAGGTCCTTGAAATGCGGTTTCCGCCCGAAACTTTTTTCCTACCTTTTCCAATGACTAACTAATTTTATATATCTCCGGTTTTCAACATTTTTGATTGTTTTGCCAAAAATGCTATTAATTAGAAATTTGAACAGGGATTTCTCAAAATTGTTCTTTGATTTATTTCTAAAATCAGTGTTGAGATCTATATATGATTTTAACCATGTAGATTGCTGAACTCTATGAATTTTCGTGAGAATCAACCCGTTTTCTATACACTGTTTCAAGCATTCATAGTGAATAACGTAATATTTTTTATTTTGTAAATTAGGTTTCAGCTGAGGAGATTTTCCTCCTGGAGGTATGAAATTTTCAGGGACAAATGTCAAGTCATTACGTATAGTATGCAGTTTTCCAGGGTCAGTAAAAACATATCCTTCAGGTGAGGTATGATGTAAATTTTCAATTTCTATATTTTCAATTTCATCATCATTCAATCAAGAAAAGCCACCTGTAGGTGAATATTGACTCATTGAATAGCCATATAAATTCGTAGCATCTAAATACATGCTATAAGATGACTCTTTACTAGGATTATGATTTGGTAAAAATTTATCATTAGCTTCGGCGAATTGTTTTATACATGTACTTATACCTCCGCTTATACATTTCTTAATGAAATGTATCATATCTATCAGTGAGAAATTCCAGTGAAATATTAGTTTATCTACTCCTATTGAATAATATATTCATTATTCAACTGCGTTTTAGCAATTGATAGTATATATCACCAATCAGCGTGAGTAATAATAACTCATTGCTATAACTCACTATATAGTCTACTAAGATCCCAAGTAAAATCGACCGTCACTCATCTGCTAATGTCACTTGAATAATTCTGACGTTTTCAAATTAAGTAAGGTAATACTACCTAATCATTGTGAATTTGTATTTGTATCTTAGTATTTATTGTTATAGTATAGTACTCAACTTGCGGTAATGGTCATAACTCACTTGATGAATTACAGCACTCGCTTGCAGCTCGTACTGGAAACTTCATCTGCGTGAGGTATGACCTACATTACCGCTCGTTGAATAATATACTATTTTCTCAACATAGCGTCCAAACTTAATGATGGTGCAGTTAAATACTGAGCAGGGTCCAAAGAGTAATGACGTGAACAAGTATTTCGAAAAGTTTAAAAAATATCAGCTAGTAATAAAATATCAGATTTTAAATATATATCCAAATAATCTCCTAGAGTTTTATATTCAAAAGTATTGTATTAAAATATATTCAGCCCTTAAATTATCATAAAAATTTTCTTTACTAGATAATTTTGGATAATCAAGTTTTGACCAATTATATAAAGATGAGTAGGGAAGTACTCCTTTCTCTCTAATCAAACTGAATTTAATAGGGCCCGAAAAATATTTCCTTTCTATTGGCCATTTGAAATTCGTTTTCTTGAATATCTGCTAATGTATCAACTGGAGCGATTTTGCTCAAATATCTCGAATAAATATTCCGAATATCTGTTTCCAAAGATGTAATGAACTTCTCACAACAATCAACTCCCATGAAAGATACCTAATTCGATAGTGAATCATCAAAGGAATATTTCATGTAGTATCCGCAAGAATATGGCTCGTGTAAAAATGTTAACCTTTAACAAAAAAACCGATTTCTATATAAGTTAGTTTATAAAACACAATTATACCTACCACAATCTCTCTCCTGAAATTCAGACATCTTCTGAGTAATAATGTTTATAAATTTGTTGACATCAGCCAAATTTGTCCCCAGTGTGATGATAACATTTTTGGTATTGAAGGATTTTATATCGAAAATTTCCAAACAATCCAAACAATTCAAAATTAATTTCAAGTGTAGTCATATAGGAAAGACTATTTTGGATGAGTTTCACAATTTTACCCATAATTTTTGAAAAAAATCATCAATGCTGATTGTATGGTTGTCAGCATCAATCCTGTAGGACACAACCCTATTTTTGTAAGCTGACCCTATTTTAGAAATACCTTCACTGACTGGGATGACTACTTTGTCCTTATGTCCTCTGGACTTTAGATGGGCGTTGTGAAGATTGGATATAATGTCATCGTTGCATACTTCGCAGCGCACCATTTTCGACTCCTGTGTTCTCGCTTTCTTCGCACTATGACAGTATTTTTTTAAATGCCTTTTCATGGACGATGATGTAGTAAATAGCGCATTGTAGAACGAACATTGGAAGGATTTCACAGTTTTCTTGAAAAAAAATAAAAAAATAAATAAACCAAACATTGTCGCCATTAGCTAACATAAGTATTTTATGTAAACAAAAGTAAAATCGAATAATATTAACAGTTATGAATATCCGACAAGACCACCAGGAGGAGCGACACGCTTACCATATTTTGTTGTTTTGTACGGTGAATTATAAATTCTGAAAATTTCCTCGAATAAGTTTGAAACGCTTATTAAGAATAAGGAATGTGTGGTTTGAATTCAAGCCAGATTTACCCTCTTAAGTTTTTTGTGAATGATTTCATTCTGAAATTCTTTCTCCTCCTGAAAACCAGACTCATCGGGCGCTCAAACTCATCTCCTGAGAAGTACCGTGATGAGTCCATGGTTTTAATAATTTCTGCCTCTTGTGGTTGTTGAGTAAACCCTCCTACAAATATGAATTTTTTCTTTTTAATTGGTTTTTCAATAACCCTACCATGTCTTTTACCGCATAAATAAAAAATCTTGTCATCATTATATGCAACATTACAGGGGGGGAGTTGCGTAGCAGTAATCTTGTTATCCTCGACACTCAGAGGTGTAAGCCATCCATAAGTGATATTATCACTAATATCAGGATAGAATGACTCAACACTAGACATATTGTTTTTTTCTGCGTGATTGAAAGACATTCGTACAAGAGGCAGATTTTATAGAATCTTTGAAAAACCTAGGAAGTTCGGAATTTTTATTCGAAACGGTAGCCTTTGATAATTTTGGATTATTTTCACATTCCCTGATTATTTGAGTTGTACTTATCTCTACATCATCCTGCGAAATTTCTAACAAGGGCTCATTAATTGAAAACAATGAAATATCTGTATCGAATGAATAATTGTTTTTAAATGTATCAATGGGCGATGTTGCAGTACAGTCTGAAATATTATCTGTTAATTCTACCGGTAAATCAATCGCACAAGTACTCAACTGTTCTTGACTATTGAAACTATTGACAGCTGGTTGAGGATCAACGAATAAAACTTCAGAAGTATTCACATCATCACCCTTGTTTGTTTTAATTTGGTATTCATCATTTAAAAATTGAGAAATATAAAAATCCGCTGAATACGTATCAAATTATTTTTCTGCGTTCGGAGAGTTGTCTATATCTAAATCATTCAAATACGAATCAATTAATTTTTCACGAGTTGATGTCATTGAACACTGTAAAAGATCATCTGTGAATTCTACTGATGAAACAATAGTGAAAATTGGGTAATTGTCACTATTAATTATTGGCTGAGGATCGGTTGATGAATCTTTAGAAGTACTTGCCCAATCAACGTTTTCGGAAAAAGGTTTTGAAAATACAGAAAAATCATTATCATTAAGATAATGCATTGTTATTTGTTCAGGTGATGGGTGTACAGAGAGCTTACTATCAATTTTCTCGAATCCTACGGAAGAGTGTACACTCCAAGAACTTTTGGACTTGGAATTACTAGTCATTTTATTACTAGATAATTTGATTTTTGGCTCAACCTGCAATATCGATTCATTCTTCTTTGCTCTGTAAATTTTGAAAGGTTTCACTTATTCAAAATAGTCTGCAGAATCACTTTCAGATTTAAAATGAAATTTAGATTCTTTAGAATATTTTACCTTGCCTGAAGTTGTTTCTCTTTCAGATTTATTATTCGATTTCGATATTTTGGAAGAGGTTGTCTTCACAGAAGTTATTTTAACTTCTGTAGCACACTGATTCTCATAAAATTCGGCTAATTTAACTAACTCATGATGCAATGAAATATTCAGCACATCCCAATTACTGCAATGTGTAGTATTTCTCAAATTAAAAGGGAGAACATTTTGATTACTGCGAGGAGATTTAGATGAAGTACAAATTTTATTATTGCTCGAGAATGAATCAAGTCTTGCAGGTTTAAGTACAACGTTTGATAAAATTTTGATAGTATTACGAGGTTTTATGCCTAAAGGAGCGTTCCTCAATAAACTTACTCGAGGAATTCACTGCTGTACAAAACTTAACACTGGTTCACTCACAGAATCACCAACTGCTAACTCTGACACAGAATTTTGGCTAGCAAGAAATTCACTAAAATACTTCGCGGCCAAATCGTTACTTTACTGCACTAGTACTTTCACCACCGAGAAAACAACAACAAATGAGTGTTACTGCGCAGTGTGTGTATATATAAATGGAAAGTGGGGGAAAAAAGTTGGGAAATAATGGGTGGGAGTGGAGTGGGGGGTTAGAAAAAGGCCTCTATGAAGGCAATTTCATTTTGCTCAAGGTCAGCATTTGTCTGAGGTCAAATATTGAAATTCAGCACCTCAAGGTCACCGAATTTAAAATTTGAACGCATTTTAAGGCATTCCTAGTAAAATTTTTGAAAATGTTTTCCCTCCTGCGGGGGACTTTGAATTTTTCGTGGGAGGGATCCGCAGTGGGGTTCACTTTGGGATCCGCGGTAAGTCCATTTGCGTATGCAAGCACTGAGCCTTAATTATATTATTCACATTATCAAGATTGTAATAATTTGGACAGTTTGTCTTCAAAAAAATTTATTAATTATTGAAAATATTACAAATCAATAAAATGTATCCATGCTTTTTTCTTCAATCCATTCCATACTGGCATCGTTAATTAAATCGGAAAAAGTTCGTTGAAGAAACATCACATTTTTCAGAGAGCAATAGCAATTGCTGTTCTCATGGAAAATACAATCAGGCTCATCTCGTTCTAAAGCTGGGTGTTCGGGTAATTCGAAAATTTTCTTGGACGGGATATATTTTTTTAATAATTTCTGCTTTTTCTCTTCCTTTCAAGTATATTTTAAAACACTGATTTGGTTAACGAATTATATGTGAACACTCGATCACTTATTACTAATACAAGAGCAGTAGCGTTAAAAGGTATTGGAGTATTAGTTTCAACCTCAACTCTAAGATTGAATTTGAAAGACAGTCTTTTGTTCAGCGCAATCGACAATGATTAGTGGGTGAAATTCCGCAAACTGTGGTGGTGTTATGTCAGTTTCCGATTCATAATCATAATGATAAGATGATCTGAATTGTGTAAACATTTCATATAATGTGACAAACTGATTATTCTTGAACGAAATATTCAAGTTTTCATACGGGTAATGTTCATTATTCAAGAATAGTCAAATATAATTGAAATCGAACGTATCAAATTTGCTGCTGTCAGCTTCTAATCGATCCCTATCAGTTTGAAATCCCATAATAATATCTCTTGGAGATTCTAATTTTGTTGATGTTTTCAAATTTCATGTATGCCTTTGTTGTATTTGGCAAAGATGGAAAACTATGTAGTTCCCAGGTTCTGTATGGAACTACGATGTCTTTTCCCTTGTCTATGAATTTAGTTAAACTCACTTCTTCACGCAATCCTGGTACTACGTGTGGCACTTTCCACATTATTTCATCAATCATTACATTGGATTTGTCATCTGCGAGACATTTTCTTCCATCTGCATTGAATTTACATTTCAATGCCGATTCATCGCTATTACTACGAATTAAAATTAATTCTTGAAGTATGTTAATCATAACTTTTTTATAATCTTCGGCGAAACCTAATAACATTTTCAATGGAATGCATACACTAAATCGACCATTTTTAATAATACTACTCTCCTTTCCTGGGAACCACCCTGCATTCTCGTATTTCGCAGCTTCGCTCTCATTAAATGATGCTAATCCTTTCATTGTACTTGTTATTCCTGGTTTCATATTGACATCAACAACGAAACCGTTCACCTCATACCTTATTTCACTAAACAAAAATGCAATTTCATTATTGACGAAATAAGCGTTTATTCCTGAAGAAGTTCCATCTGCTCTTCGTAATTGACCTTTAACATATAGATATCTCTCACTTGGTAACGTACATAAATCTTCCTGCAGTGGTATTCTTATTTCGTCGTTATTATTGTATCGTGATGTATATGACTCATGAATGTGATATTTGTAGGAAACAACTGATTCGTCAGTAGGTATTCCTTCGTTTATGGTAAACATTTCACTGGTTTACTATATATCCTAGAGATTTTAAGGATTCCTCGTTCTCAGACTTAAATAGTTGAGTGATTTGTTTCCTACTGGACACTTTTCGACATATTTTCCTATTTTTATACTTGGAATGCATAAACATTTTTTTGAAATTTATACTCATATTTCAACTATTTCGAGGCCTATGGGTGCGCTGGGTGAAAACTGATGTATTATATGTTGATTCTTTTCATTTTTGAAACTGCTGACTGTTATTGTTGTGAATAGTTAATAGTTAATATTTTATCTCCATATACTAACGCGAATTGTTTATATACAATCAAAATCAACTCTACTGTCGAATTGTTTATATACAATCAAAATCAACTCTACTGTGATATAGATTAGTCAGTTGAAATAAAATAATTTTGAGTAAAACTGTCAATCACTTTTTAAGTTATTTTCGACGCAGTTTATCCATAGCTCAAATAAAAGTATCTTTTCCATATATATGTATTATTATTTTCCATCATATTCAACATTTGTGGCGACCGTGACAGGACTGAGTAACGATGGAAAACTTGAAAATGGAAAGAGATCACATCCGAAGACTTTTCAATAAAACATGCAAGGAACTGAATTTTGCACTCGAAGATAAGTCAGTAAGAAAAGAACAAGTGCTATCTTCAATGAGAATATTGGAAGACAAAGGCGATAGACTGTTCAGAGCAGATGATAACATAAGAACGTCTCTACTGTCTTCAGAAATCGACGACGTCACTTTCGAAGAAGAATTCGATCAAGTTGAATTCTACCGGGAAGAATTAATCAAATACAGGTCCAAGTGTGAATTCTTTCTCAAGAAAGAAATAGAAGAGAATCAGTGCAGTTCACGTAGTTGCAGTGAGCACAACAAAAGAAAATTTCGTCTTCCAAAGATTGAATTCCAGAAGTTTGATGGAAATTCAATGGCGAAACATCTAGCAACGTGCGAGAAAAAATCGGCGTATTCTTCTCAAGTTGAAGCGAAATCGGCAACAGTTATGCACAGCATGTTGGATATATTAGGTTTAGTCAGGAAACCAGAAGAGGAACCACCTTCCAAGACAAAAGAGAAGGGGGAATTGCCTTTGAATAATAGTAAACTGGAAAATGAAGCGGTGACAACTGCTGAAATTCAGGATATCAATTTGGAGAAAGTAAACTTAATTGAAGCTGAGGTTGAAGCTACGAAATCTGGATTGGAAATTGAGAATATAAATTGCGAATTTCGAGCTGAGAATCAAGAGAGAAATCTTGAATCTGAAAATGAGAAAGATGTCATAAATATAGAATATGAAAGAAAAAGTCATATTTCAAATTCAGAAAATGAGATAGATTCATTATGTAATATAGCTGAATTTGAAACTACAAATTCGACGATTGTTAGAAGTAGTGAAGCTGTTGAAAAGGAATATCAAGAAAATAATGATGTTGATAATACATGTAGTGATGTAGAACATATTGAAGAAAAAGATGAGTTAATAAATAATGATAAAATTACAGAAGAAAAAAGTGATCATGATAGGAATCCCCGATGTAACCTAGTAGAAAATGAATCAGGTGTGCTGCTGAATGATGTAGGATTGGACAGTATGGACGTTAGTGAATCGAAACTAAATGATGAGCAAGATGAGGCAACAATAATTAAAGAAACTAGAGGTAAGAATAGTAAAATTGTCGAACATGAAGAAACTGAAATGGTTGGAAACGAGAGCACAGTAGGAGAAATATTTGGCCAAGGAACGGCAGTTGATAACGTAGGAATCTCTGTTGACATAAGTATGGAAAACGAAAGTATAGAAATTAGAGAGATAGATAATATAGATCTAGATCAGTCAAATGATACTGTTAATGTACATATTTCAAACGAAATACCTGAAAGCAAAATAAAATGGAAGAGACTTACAATAGGCAAGAGAAAAAGGCGACCTCATACAAGAATGAAGAAGATACCCAGAGAGTTACAAGAGCAGGACGTATAGTCGTACCACCAAAACGTTATGGTTATTAATGAGTTTTTTTTGCTTAACAATTTCACTTTTCAATAAAATTGTTAAGGGGGGAGAATGTTGTGAATAGAAATTTTTAAGGGGGAAGAATGTTGTGAATAGAAATTGTTAAGGGGGGAGAATGTTGTGAATAGTTAATAGTTAATATTTTATCTCCATATACTAACGCGAATTGTTTATATACAATCAAAATCAACTCTACTGTCGAATTGTTTATATACAATCAAAATCAACTCTACTGTGATATAGATTAGTCAGTTGAAATAAAATAATTTTGAGTAAAACTGTCAATCACTTTTTAAGTTATTTTCGACGCAGTTTATCCATAGCTCAAATAAAAGTATCTTTTCCATATATATATATATTATTATTTTCCATCATATTCAACAGTTATATTATACTCAACAGATATGGAATTTACTGTAATAATATAGGCAATATCGTCTGAAGTTTTTTTCGTATCTTTTGATATTTTTCTCTGGTTGAATCCGATCAAAGGTGCAATACTATTTTCACTAGATAGATGAGCGGCGATGGCTCAGCGGTAGAGTGGTGGACTGCTAACCGCAAGGTACCGGGTTCGATCCCCGGGCCACTCCAACGAATTCAATCGCCGCTCCGTGTTTCGGAAGACACGTAAAGATGGTGGTCCCGGCTACTTAGTAGTCGTTAGGTCATGTTAGAGGCCATTGCGTGACCTGAAAACTTTAACACAAGACTTACCACCACAAGTCACACGAACTTTACTTTTACTAGATAGATCCACCTCTTCTGTACACTTAATATGTGAGTGTAATGTATTATGGTTAGCAAACAATTCGAAAAATATATGCTTTAAATTTGAATCGTTGCTCAATTGATGCTGAATATATTTATTTATGTCCTGAAGTTGATAACACCCTGTCGGAATTTCTATTTCTTTTGAACCAATTTTTAGTGTATTACGCCCTTTATCAATATTTGGGATGGAATTGTAAAAGTTGTTAGGCCTAACACGTATCTTCAATCTTTAACTTCAATTGGTCGGCTGAATTCCGAAATTAAAATTGATTTACCAGTAAGCACGAAGAACATTTTTCTTTAGAAGATTTCCTCTAACTAAAATTCTATTGATGCGACCAACTATATAAGAATTTCAGAACTAATTGTCCACAATTATATGTATTGAAAGATTGATATCTCTGTCTATTGTACATTATTATGTTTCTCATATTATCGCTTCTGAAATATGTCCCTGTTTCTATAGGAGGACCCAAATTTCCAATACTATCAAAGTAATATATATATATATATATATATATATATATATATATATATATATATATATATATATATATATACTATATATATATATATATATATATATATATATATATATATATACTATATATATATATATATTACAACAATTCGAATAAATGATTATATATATATATATATATATATATATATATATATATATATATAATCTCTTGATAATTATTAGCAATAACAAGCTGGTTGAATCTTGAAAAACTCAACCAGCCTGTTATTGCTAATAATTATCAAGAGAGATTAAAAATAGATCACAGGCAACAACAATTCGAATAAATAATTATATATACATATATATATATATATATATATATATATATATATATATATATATATATATAATATATATATATATATATATTATATATATATATATATAAATATATATATATATATATATATATATATATATATATATATATATATATATATATCTATATATATATATATATATATATATATATATATATATCGATTACAGTGGCGGCTCGTGAGGTTTTGGTGTGAGGAGGCTACAAGAGGTGTTAAAAAATACCATAGGCGAAAATTTTTAGGATTTCAAGGTCAACCGCCTTATAATTTGAAGAGAATCAAAGTAAAACAAGTACCTTAAGCTATTAATTTGTCTTCACTTTCGAGTGCCTTCCTTGAGACCTACAACTCCTATTTACAATATTCACAAAAACTCTTCTCAGCCAATTAATCAATTTATCTATTCATCAAATTTTTTTTTCTTTCACAAAATAGGTACCTACCTACCTACTTAACGAATTTGTTAACAGCTGGTGAGAGCAAATAAAAAGTTATTATATATTTTTGAAGATTAGCGAGATTCTGCGATCTTTAACGTTAGCAAATTGATCTATAATATCCTCATAAAATTTTCTGTCTTTCGCCAAAAGTTTCACCATTTCCTTTTCAATAGACAACAAATTAATATTTTTCAAACGATCCTGGCTCATTGAATTTCGTAAATAAGTTTTAATTCTCTTAAGAGTGGAAAACGAGCGTTCTACGGAAGCCGATGTCACCGGGATAGAAACAATTAGACATAAGAGTTTATAAACTTGGGGTAAATCTTGATTCAAATCATTATCAAAAAGGTATTTAATAGTCCTCACATGATTTTCATTTTGCCCCAAAATTTCATTGTCATTATAGACAACACACAGTTCACTTTTTATGGCCACCTTATCAAAAAAAGTGTATTTTTGACATAAATTTTCCAAAAGGTTATCTGGAAAATTAGCCAAAAATCCGGTTAACAAATTTTTATTGAGGAAGTCGAAGAAATGCAGTTCTTTCAAATCAGAGAACCTTATTTCTATTTGACCCCTAATAGTATCCAAAATTTCATAAAATATTTGCTTATAGTGAAGCTCCATATCTGCGTAACTGAATTTCTTTCTTTTTGGGCCAAATTGAGTCGTATCATCAGTAGTTTGAAATACAGAAAATAGTTTTATAAAATGAACTTCTGCACGAAATTCTGAAATTTTTTCCAAAAGAAACTTGAGCCGATTTCGTGAGTAAATTACATCTGAAAACTTGTGCTGTAAGATTTGAAAAACTATTTCTGTTTGTTCGAAAATTAATTTGAAGATGTTTAAAAAATATATAAATTCCTTATCTTGTAAGTAAGATATTAATCCGCCTGCTGTATTTAAAGCTACTTTATCGGTGAAAATTTCCTCACTTTCAACTAGGTATATAATTAAATCCTCAGATCCTAAGCGGCCCCAAACAGAGACATTTTCACTAGTAAAAAGTAAACACTGCCAACAAAATAATTTATTTTTACCTGTGATCCGGTTAGGCAAGGATGTCTCTCATAATACCTTGTATTAAAATCGCGGTTTTGTTGTCTGTTACGCTGCACCAAATTGTTTAATTCGGGGGTAGGTCGCAATGTTTTTATCAAAACATTATCCTCATAACTCAGTGCACTAAAATTATGGGATAACAAATATTCCACTAAGTCGCCATTGAAATATTTGAAATTAACTTCAGTAACCAAACTCTTTTTCAATCAATACGCGAGCAATATAAGTAAACACGCTGCCATTAGTAACTACGATCAAACTACGATTCAATTAATGCTTTCCAACGAATTCACTCGATGTCACGCGAAATTCTATAGTTGTGATTGGTCGACATTGTATGAAACTGGGTTCCTATCCGTGTTGCCATTTACACGTGTTTTGCTTTTCTATTGCAATGAAGTATTCATTCGGAGTATTTGCATCGTTGTTTGCTTTTCTGTGGCAGGAATAATGAACGTTGAGAATATACCTTTCTAAGCCTTCCGCAGCGTTGCCACAAATCTTGAAATGAATGAAATGCAGTAAATGTAAATACCTTCTATCTTAATTAATGAATTATATTATATAATGTAGGTTGAAAGGAAGGTAGGTGGATAAAATAATATGATTCTGATTAATACGAATATGCTGAATGCTGACTATTCAATATAATATATATTAGTGATACACGGAATATTATTGAGGAGGCTTAGCCTCCTTAGCCTCCTTTGACTAGCCGCCCCTGATTATATATATATATATATATATATATATATATATATATATATATATATATATATATATATATATATATATACATATATATACTCCTAACGATTTTTATATATGCCGTCCAATGTGTGCCTTTTCCACTACTCTCATCCAAATTAATAATACCAGTTTCATTATTCCGTATTTTTAGGAGTAGCTGATTTCTTATGAATACTTCTCTAAAATTCGGGATCTTCAACTTCTTTACTAAATTTTCAAATTCTACATTTGTAAGTGCATATCTTGGTAACTTTATTGGTAATATTTTTATACCATTGATATGGACCTATATATAAACCTTTTTCCTTACGTTTCCTTCTTCGTACTTAACCATTTCCTTTGAGTTCCATTTCCTTATTATGTCTCATAGTCTCTTCCAACATTTGTTTATTTGTTTTCGCTTTATTGACTGCTGATGCAATAGAAGCCGCACCTCCTCCTAAAGCTCCTAGAGTCCCAAGAAGTGGTAATAAAATGGCAGAAAAGCTCCACGTTTAGGCGCTACCAAAATTCTACATTTACGTGATTTCTCTTTAGATATTCGTTTAGGCCCCATTCCTATTTCGTTTTTGCTTTTATGAGCATGAGTACAATAAATGCAGCAGCTTAGTATTTTTTACTTGCGTCTTTTGATCTGAATCGCTCTCTTGCCTTTTGAATTAAAATATTATCAGCTTCTCTCCTCTTATCAAAATCAGATAATTGGTCATATGATATATCGTGTTCTCTGCACGCTTGATCTAATAAATTTATTCCGATATCCCTCCGAGCTATTTTCTTCTCTAGATTCGTTCCTGGACCACAATATTGATATGTTGAATGCCGTGATTTTCTTATGACTTATTACTTGTCATTTTATTATTCACCTTATATGTTCACATTTTCGAGTTACACCCACTGTAAATGTAATTAGAATACTTAATGATATTTATTTATTTACGAACTATATAATAAATTCACAAATTATATACTAATCTACATCACTGATTCCTGAATCCGAACTTTCGGATTTGGAATTAGCGTCGAATATTACATCTCCGATCATCATTGGCCACAGTGCATCATCCCAATCAACAAATATCAGATGACATGCTAAGTAGGCACAATCCTCTTGGAGCCCCAACAGATGTGCCTTGGCTGCCACACAAGTTACATAGCATCTCATCTGGTTGAATCCACGGCCGATGGATATGCTCCATGGAAAATGTTTCGTTGATTTTCTTGATGCACAATGGGTACAATAAAGGTCCTTCCCCGCCATCTTCTTCTACCAACCAAAGGAGATTGTAGCAGATATTTGCTGAAATTCAATTATATAATGTTAATATGTAAGATACATAATGTATAGAAACTTACCCATTCTATAATCTGTAAATTAGATACTGCTCGAAATGTATGGTATGGTATCACTTTCACATATTACGGAATATATACTGTAGATGAGAGAGTAGGGATAAGAATGTCAAGGCCACTATTGACCAATCGAAATCAAACTTGAGCCCACTCCTGGTATATTCAAGGTTAATGCTCTCAAGGTCTGTTCTATTTTCAAGGTCAAGCAATCGAAAAATATGCTACCCCCTTCCTTATAAATATTCAAGGTCATTGTGCATGGTGCACGCCCCTTAACTAAGTTACCCCACTCCTAAATATCGACTCAAGGTTAACCTCCTTTTCGAGGTCAAGGTCATTGTGTACGGTGCACACCCATTCTTCACCTACTGAATTTGTATTTTTGCACTTAAATCAAAAATTTGGTGAACTGAATGTTATCTATTATGACTTAAAAGTTGTTGTAAGGGGGCTACTGAAATTGAGATATTTGTATACTACACTATTGTCGAAAGGTTCTATAAAATTTTAAGAAGTCTACATATATATATCACATTTGTGAGATGAATGATTAACCGAGTAGTGCTTTTATTGCCATAAGTAGCATTAAACGCACATTAACGATTCCTTCAGTTGAAAGTGCATATGACCGTTTTGTATACATATGCTCATTTGAACTGAAATATTCTAGTGAATTGTGGCTCCGCAGATATAAATATAGTATTCATAAGACGAAATCGCGTAATTCACCTAATGTTCAATATTCATCCTCTAACATCTTGTTCATTTTTTTCGAAAATGTTATTCTGACTTTATATGATGGTGTATTCCTTTTACCGAGGTGATGTTAGCTCCCGGCCGGCCAGCTCCAAGCGTCACTTTTCCGCCACGGTCATATTCATGGAGCTGGACCTTTTAGGTCGAATTTATTTATTCGAACAAAAATATTTTGCACGATAAGTACTTTCTTTTATCTATGTAAACATCTAATTTTCGTTTTTGGCCGCCCATTGACTGAGCCAAAAAAAAAATATATAAATATTGGTTCTATCGCAATGATAACTTATATTTCGGTTCATGGAGCTGGCCCTTTTGAATCCATATATCCAAACGGAAAATTGTGTATGAAAAGTAACTTCTTTTCTTCATGTGAACATCTAATTTTGGTTCTTGGCCGGGCATTATTTGAGCCAAAAAAAATTATAAATATTGGTTCGACCGCTATCATTATTCATATTTCGTCTCATGGATCTGGACCTTTTGAAGTCACATATCCGAACGGAAAATTTTGTATGGAAAGTACTTTCTATTCTCTATGTAAACATCTGATTTTGATTCTTGGCCGGGCATTGTTTAAGCCAAAAAAAAATTATAAATATTGGTTCTACCGCTATCATTATTTATATTTCGTCTCTTGGAGCTGGCCCTTTTGAAGTTACATATCCGAACGGAAAATTTTGTATGGTAAGAACATTCTATTCTTCTTGTAAACTTTTAATTTTGGTTCTTGGCCGGGCATTGTTCAAGCCAAAAAACAATTATAAATATTGGTTCTACCGCTATCATTATTTATATTTCGTCTCTTGGAAAGAGACACATATCCGAACGGGAAATTTTGTATAGTAAGCACTTTCTTTTCTCTCTGTAAACATCTAATTTTGGTTCTTGACCGGGCATTGTTCAAGCCAAAAAAAAATATAAATATTTGTTCTATCGCTATCATTATTTATATTTCGTCTCTTAGAGGTGGCCCTTTTGAAGTCACATATCCGAACGGAAAATTTTTTATGGAAAGTTCTATCTATTCTCTATGTAGCCATCTAATTTTGGTTCTTGGCCGAGCATTATTTAAGCCAAAAAAAATTATATATATTGGTTCGATCGCTATGATTAGTCCTATTTCGTTTCATGGAGCTGGCCCTTTAGGTTTCACATAATCGAACAAAAATTTTGCGCGTAAAGCACATTATTTTTTGCTATAGAAACATTTTATTTTTGTTCTTGTTCGGCCATTCGATGAGCCACAAAAAAATATTTAATATAATATTTTATATATAATAATTTTTTTGTTCGAATAAGTAACCTAAAAGGGCCAGCTCCATGAATATGACCGTGGTGGAAAAGTGACGCTTGGAGCTGGCCGGTCGGGAGCTAACATCACCTCGGTGTTCTTTTTTCCTCAACATAGCACAATAAAATTTTAATATTCCCCTTTTTATCAAAGTTTGAAATTTATCATCAGTTGCCTTGAAGTATTATCACTATTCAACAGTCGCAGAGTATTCGTCTGTTTGAGAAGAGTCGTTACTTTTGTCAAAAGCCTATTATAGGGCATCAGAGTAGTCAAATAATAATCATGTTATTAATTCAAAAATGATATTCAAATTACTATTTTCAATTTTCATTCATTATGATTTCTCCTGAACAATGTTATATTTGTTTGTAAGCAGGGCCGTCACGTGGTTTGTTGGCGCCCAAGGCAAGACTTTCTTTGGCGCCGCCCGCCTCCGGTGAAACGTATAATTTGTTTTGCTCCAAACAAAACTGAATTGAAACAGTTTTAATAATCTGCAAATTTATTTAATTCCCAAGAACAACATTCAATTCGTTTCCCATAATCGTTTTCGGAAAGTTCGTGTTGAAGCTGTAATTTATAAGGATGGTAACTATTTTGTTGAAGTATTCCTGAAATGCCTACTTGACTAATTTCGGTACGTGGAAAACATAAGGCTATGACTTGTATGAAAACTATCGATTACCTACAGAGACAATCACAGCAGATTAAATTTCTTCGCTTTCTATTACAGGTTTCTTTTCAATAGGTTTCTCATACTACAACACTTCCAGTTCGTCTAAGAAGCATCAACAATCTTTCGAATAATACCTTATTTGGATGATTTCTGTTGGAAAATCTATCAGCGTAAATTCGTGATGTCAATTTATAGCTTTGAAGACATTCTCCGAGTGTGAAAATTATGTCGAATCTTTGTTCTTCAGATAAACTAGCATTATTGATAACAAAACAATGATGACAAGATCCCAACACTATCGCTGATTGGATGATTTGTAATCAAATATTTATAACTGACAACCATGAATGAATAAAAATACATACATATATATATATATATATATATATATATATATATATATATATATATATATATATTTATATATATATATATATATATATATATATATATATATATATATATATATATATATATATATATATATATATATATATATATATATATATATATATATATATATATATATAATATATATATATATATATATATATATATATATATATATATATATATATATATAATCTCTTGATAATTATTAGCAATAACAGGCTGGTTGAATCTTAAAAAACTCGATTTCATTAAAAAGTTGATGTTTCACTACGACATTCGAAAAAATTGAAATTTCTTTGACATTTATTGATTTGAAAAAACCTGAATAGACAAAGACGACTTTATTTATTATGTGCTAATCAGTCCAATATAAACATTCAAAATTGTTATCATCAGAAGGTAAGGGAAACTAATATTCATGGTTGGAAAAGTGCCTTAATCAGTGAATTTTGTTATATTTATAATAATAATTAAGATTCAACCAGCCTGTTATTGCTAATAATTATCAAGAGATTAAAAATAGATCACAGGCAACAACAATTCAAATAAATATATATATATATATATATATATATATATATATATATATATATATATATATATATATATATATATATATATATATATATATATATATATATATATATAAGATTTAAAAATGAAGAGAAACGTCTCAATTTAAAAAACGCAATTTTTTATTTTATTGCTCGAATGCTAGAAATGCCTCGCATTTCATCATCAGATCTACTGAAGCTACAAAAGGAGATAGAAAGATACATACAAGTATTCAATATCAATCAACATAAACCAAATGACAACAATTCAACCAATAATTTCACAAAATATTCAATCCATACTCACATTCATAAATGAAGATTGGTCAAAACATAATATTATAAAAATATAATTGATATATACTCTATTTTCGCGAAACACATTTTAAGTACAGGACATGATTTTGACCCAGATAGTTGTTTTGAAATACTTCATTCTTGCAACTCTTTTTTTATTTTGAATATCCTTGAGATATTAGAGATCTCCAGACTGTTGTTGGGCGAAGGCTTGGCAATTAATTCACAACAAAATTTTGCTTCAAATTCACTGATTAAGGCACTTTTCCAACCATGAATTAGTTGCTAATTACTCTAGTTGTTGTAGTACCTGACATATAAGATAGTTTTGTTTTTGTTTTAGTTGTTTTAGTCTCTTCTGTATCTTTCATTTTTATTATTATTTATATTTTTGTTGTTAATGTTTAGACCTTATTTCATAGTTATTCCATGCTGTTCACAGTTTTATTCTTAATAGACATTGTTATTTTGGTAAGAATCTATAGGTTGATAGTAAGTTTTACGTACAGTAGTTTCTAATATATGCCATTCCGAGGATTAATTGATTTAATAGTAGGAAATTATAATTTCCTAGGTCAGTGTTCATCTATCTCAAACAGATGACTCTGTACAAATTTAAATATTTCATTTTCTTATTCAGATTGTCATTCCATGCCATGGTTTCGCTCAATTGCAGACATCGTTTTCTATTATTAATCTAGTTTTGTTTTCGTTCAGTTATTAGCATCAATAGTGATTATATCTTTAATTTCAATATTAAACAGGAGAACTCTACCAACGTATATATATTTTTATGGATAATTTATAATTTTATACTATTATGTTTGGACAAATCTTTATGAATGTATGTATAGATTGAATATTTTGTGAAATCATTAGTTGAATTGTTGTCATTAGGTTTATGTCGATTGATATTGAATGTTTGTATGTATCTTTCTTTCCCTTTTTGTAGCCTCAGTAGATCTGATGATGAAATGCGAGGCATTTCGAAACTAGTAATCGAGCAATGAAATGAAGAATTGTAGATTTCTGAATTAAGACGTTTTTCTTCATTTTCATATATATCTATATATACATATATATATATATATATATATATATATATATATATATATATAAATATATATATATATATATATATATATATATATATATATATATATATATATATATATATATAGGTATATATATATATATTTGAGTTGTTTGGGACCGTGCTGTATTTCCATTTGTTTATATGTTCTAGTTTTAACAGGATAGTGCTTTAATCTATTCATAAACGTTTTTTCTCAAAAATCGTGACTTCTTCAATACGTTTTGAGAGCAATATCACTTTGACATTGATGGTCATAAAAGTAATAGTAATTTCGCGTTTTCAAAAATTGCAAAACATCATATACATGATATATATATATATATATATATATATATATATATATATATATATATATATATATATATATATATATATATATATATATACATATACATAATGTCCCGAAATTAAACGTCAATATTTCAACCACGTGTTTCACTTCAAAAAATAAAGATAAAAGTTCATATAAACCAGGGTCCCCAACCTCTTCGTTCTTATGATACAGGGTATTGAATGTGAAGCCCTGATGGTGGTTTTTTGTAAATATTTCCGAAACCTCTGACAGTGATTGGATGAAATTTGGTGAAGTCACGAAATTTTTAACGCTCTATTTAATGTACTAAAAGTTAGTGTTGTAATATTTTCAGGAGTGCGTAGTAGTAGAAGGTCTTGACCCAAAGCCATTAAATTTGATTGATGGTGACAGTTCCAGGAAGTCGTAAATCATGGCTATTGTTATACATGACAGGTGTTCCTTTTGTTATACCAGGTGTTCCTTCTGTTAGGGCAGGTCTATTGTTATGGCAGGTGTTCCTATTGTTAGGGTAGTTCTATTTTTATGTCAGGTGTTAGTCAGGGGTGTATTAACTTATGACTGATGGTGACCGTGGGAATTGAATATTTCTTTACAAATTTAGACCAAAATTCGTATTTCTTCACAAAATCGTAAGAAATCCGTCGCTGGCATTAGATAAGTTATTCGACATGGGTGGGCAGGTAATATTTCTAAGAAAACACACACACAAACGGTTGACGAGAATGGTCCACGAATATTTCTTTACAAAATCGTATGAATTAATAGAAATCCATCGCTGGCATTAGATAAGTTATTCGACGAGGGTAGATAAAAAAAATGTCATTTACCTGGAACGAAAAAATATTTTTCCTTTAAATAATCAAAACAAATTTTAATTATTCTCTCTCTTAGTTGGAAATATCAAAATATTTCTAAAACTTCATCTATGTAAATGAAACTAAATTCACTTTCTCTTTTAACAACCGGGATTACACAGTTACATCCAACGAAATTAATTTCTGGTCCCCCTAACTGAAATAAAGATATCCAAAAATTATAAACATACAATACAATAGTACCTAGTCCTCCAGAATGAAATTGATGCATTACATATTGCTTTAATCATTTATATTGGCCAAACCGATAAACCTATCAATAGAAATTATAAAAACTTATTGAATCAAATCTTTACAGATGTCATTACGAACAAAGATCAGAAATTTCACAGAACTTATTAGGTATTATATGAATAAAAACAATTTATTGAATATATGATTCCTGCATTCATTGTATAAATGATTTGTCCATGCATTCAATTTGGTGAACATCGAAATTAAATAACTTATGCAATTTTTATAAGATTCATGAAATTTTTTCATGAAGAACAAAATAACTTAGGAAACTTTATTACAGAAAATTTATTTATCTAATTACAAACCTTTTTATTTGAAACACTAAATTATTAAAAAAATGTAATTTTAAAATTCATTTACATGCATTATAACAGGTCTCTCATACTAGGAGAAAAAAAAGCGTACACGTATAAATTTTCAAAAAACCTAAATCCCATGTATGATAAATCAGTTGTGAATATCGTATATTATTACGATGAATGACGGACAGCTTTTTGAATAAGAAAAACTTTTCATATGAAATGTAGACAAAATATCCTAGTGTTTAAAAATTATGATACTAATACGATCAATATTATATAAATAAATTGATAGGAAGTTAAGTATTATGTATCTAATTCAACTTAGATTATAAATTATAACCCATGCTTTGTATGAAGTAGTAATAAAGATAAATTATTAATTCATTCTATTATTCTACATTGAAAATTTAATAATTTTATAATTGTATGCATACTTATAAACAATCACATACCTTGCCATGCCAAAAAAAAGCCCACACACATCTATAATAAACGGATAAAATTGTTATTGAATATGTGATTCCTGCATTCATTGTATAAATGATTTGACCATGCATTCAATCTGGTGAACATCGAAATTAAATAACTTATGCAATTTTTATAAGATTCATGAAATTTTTTCATGAAGAACAAGATAACTTAGGGCACTTTATTACAGAAAATTCATTTATCTAATTACAAACCTTTTTATTTGAAACACTAAATTATTGAAAAAATGTAATTTGTAAATTCATTTACATGCATTATAACAGATCTCTCATACTAGGGAAAAAAAAGCGTACACGTATAAATTTTTGAAAAACCTAAATCCCATGTGTGATAAATCAGTTGTAAATATCGTATATTATTACGATGAATGACGGACAGCTTTTTGAATAAGAAAAACTTTTCATATGAAATATAGACAAAATCTCCTAGTGTTTGAAAATTATGATACTAATACGATCAATATTATATAAATAAATTGATAGGAAGTTAAGTATTATGTATTTAATTCAACTTAGATTATAAATTATAACCCATACTTTGTATGAAGTAGTAATAGAGATAAATTATTAATTCATTCTATTATTCTACATTGAAAATTTAATAATTTTATAATAGTATGCATACTTATAAACAATCACATACCTTGCCATGCCAAAAAAAGCCCACACACATCTATACTAAACGGATAAAATTGTTATTGAATATGTGATTCCTGCATTCATTGTATAAATGATTTGACCATGCATTCAATTTGGTGAACATCGAAATTAAATAACTTATGCAATTTTTATAAGATTCATGAAATTTTTTCATGAAGAACAAAATAACTTAGGGAACTTTATTACAGAAAATTTATTTATCTAATTACAAACGTGTACAAGTATAAATTTTTAAAAAACCTAAATTACATGTGTGATAAATCAGATGTAAATATCGTATATTATTACGATGAATGACGGCCAGCTTTTTGAATAAGAAAAACTTTTCATATAAAATATAGACAAAATCTCCTAGTGTTTAAAAATTATGATGCTAATACGATACTTTAGAATGTTTCACTGTAGAAATAGAAAGAAATAATAATAACACTGTCTTGAAATTGCATATTGGTTTGAAATATGGAATAACTGATTGCTTTTCAAATATAAATAATAGTATTTGACTTTAGAACTATGCAAATGAAAAAACGCTATATAAAATGTAGCTGAAGAATAATCTTATACAATATGAACAAATAATTTTCAAATCTTGTGTACTTGAACTGCTATTTTTTTTTTGAAACTTTGTGTGACTAGAAATAAATAAAACGTTCATTCTTATTATTTCTTGAAATATCGAACGAACATAAATGTTAAACTTTTTCACTGTACGCCACTGACAATTCGAATGAATTCATTAGTACACTCGATGAATTATTTTTGGGTTGAATTCCCTTGTGGAGTTATTTGGGTCTTCTTTTTGCGAATTACATAACTTGCTTGTGAAACATAAAACTACTTTTTGAAAGATATGAAACTTTATTACGAAATTTGACAGAAAGTTCATAAAATATATTTCACAACTTGAAAAGTTGGATAGGCTATCGAAATTTTCAGGAAGCAGACGTCTTCTATTAAATTGTACCGAATAAATTTTAGATTCTGGTTGCTGCACTATATGATAATTTTGATAACGTGCTATTTTTTCTAGGGAGCTTAAATTCGTTCACAAAACTCTTGAATATTTAGGAAGTTTTTCCCATTGACCGCAAAAACTGTTGAAAAACAATTTCCGAAATATCATTACATACCTTTGAAAGTACTGTTCCATATATTTAGTTTTGATCATTACTACAATTAGATGACCAACAGCTATTTTCTAGTTTTAATTTCAAAAATTGAATTTACGTATTCTGTGAATAACCCGTCCTTTTGTTTCTTGAAAAATCTAAATTGATATGATTGAAACTTTTTTCGTATACATGAAACGGTTCGAATGCTTAAATAGACTTAATGGAACTTTTTTCATATAAGATTCACAAAATTTTTATGGAAAAACAAAATAACTTTGCATGTAATAAGATGCCTGAAATTTTTTTCATCAGATTTTATTTCTTCGAATTGCTCAGGGAACGCATTCATGAGTGAAAAAATTTAGAATTTGTATTATTTTATTATTGACAGTTTACACTCGATCTAAGTTATATTTGATAAACTCACTAGATCGTATGCTAATCTGTGAAAAATGTTAGTATGTTTCTTTGCTCTTATTGGTGGTTTCTGATGATGCCGTCCTCGTTGAATACGCTGAATGTTCACCTGTTGTGCTTCCAAGTTGGTTGAAGTGAAGTGGGGAGGGGGGAGTCTCTATGAACCAACCTTACCACTTTCGACTAGATATGCAAGTTTCTGGTCGATCACAATAATAAAACACTTGCACGTTATCGATTAATGTTCACTGGTCCGAATTTATTCGGATTTATTGATCAATATCCGTATCGATGGACCAAATGTTAAGCGTTATAGAGTTGTGGACTGTATATGTACGTTTTTTATAGATAAACACCGTGATGTATTTAGAAATATATTTTACGTTAAAATTGAGATGATAGCCACAAGGGTGACTATTTGCAGTAGAATGTTCTTTGTTACTATCTCTTGACGTCTCTCGTTCGTATTTTAGCTACCTGCTCCTAAAAACATGACTAGAGCAGGGATGCTACAAAGGCAGAACAGGCCGAACCTTTAAATTATTAGAACGCGAACAATAGAAATTATAAAAACTTATTGAATCAAATCTTTCCAGATGCAATTACGGACAAAGATCTGAAATTTCACAGAATTTATTAGGTATTAAATGAATAAAAATAATTAATTGGATATATGATTCGGGCATTCGTTGTATAAATGATTCGTCCATGCATTCAATTTGGTGAACATTGAAATTAAATAACTTAGGCAATTTTTATAAGATTCATAAAAGATTTCATGGCAATTTTTTCCTATAAGATTCATAAAGTGTTTTCACAAAGTTTTATTTCTTGCGACTTAATTTAATTACTCAGGGAACGCATTCATAAGTGAAAAATTTGGATTTGTATTATTTCATCATTGACAGTTTACACTTGATCATTGAATTAAGTTATATTTGATAAACTCACCAGAAAGCGTACGCTAATATATGAAAAATTGTAGTATTTTTCTCAGATCTCGTTGAAGATATGAATAAGCATCCAAAAGATTCTGGTAAAATAAGATCAAAGTTTCTAATCAAAATCGAGTAGTGAATATTATTTTAATAATACGCTAATCTCTTCCTGGTGGAATATGAACTGATAAATGTTTCATGGGACTTGAAGAAAACACCCTGCAAAAGTTTGACAAAATATTGAAATTTGTTAAAATTTAGTTAACAATTTTTCGCGTTCTAAGTTCCCATTCAAAAATATTTTTGAGATTTTTCAGCATCATAATCATTACATCGTTTTGTAGTGAATTCTCAATATATCCTTCTGCAACAGAACGCGCTATCCACCATGTGTCTTAAAAACTGTCAAATCTGCCCCATAATTTGCGAGTAGGGTTGCAGAAGAACGCCTGAAACTGTGCCCTGTATATTGTTCAGCATCAGAAAGGCCCACATACTTAGCAATAGTAGCGGGCATTTTCGAAAATGTATTCACACCTACAGGCTGGACTGTACATTTTTCATTTTTATAATTTAGAAATAGTCGCTTGTGATCAACTTAGCTTGACCTCAAGTTCCTATACTTGCGGAATATATCGAGTGGAGCCACCTTATTACTACCATTGACCATAGTGAACACTCTTTTCTTATACGTTTTCGTATCTGGAATTTGAATAATCAATAAGCTGCCCCGATCTTCCACGTCATCTACGGTCATAGTCACCAGTTCGCCGATTTTACACCCTCCAGCAACACCCATAATAAAAACTACCTTTATCAATAAATATTGCTCATCAGGAGCGGCATCTAAAAAGTATTCTAACTCCTCTCTTGTGAATACCTTCGACTTCTTTGCTACGTATCCCCTGGAATGTTGCTTCAAAAAGGCGGTGACTTGGTAAAATCTGCCGATGTCTATTGTTTCTTTCAGAGCCAATATTTTTTTGTGTTGCGAATAGTAGGACCATAGAGACGACGACTTTACTTTCTTGGATCGTTCGGAAATATACGCCAAAATGATTTTTTCGTTTATACCTTTGGCTTTCTCATTATTTCTCCAGGTGCAAAATGCCTTATATTCCTTTTCGTACAATATTCTTGATTTCAATGGAATTACTGCTTCTGTTGCCTCATTTGCTTCTTCTATAATACACTCACGAACTACAACCTCGTCGTCACCGCTCAACATTTTTTCGAAACAAACATTCTTTTACGGTTCTATAATTTTCATTGACACTTGCAAACAATTAATTACATAGTGCTCTAGCAACCATCGATCCAAGGAAAATCTCGTTATGAATTTGAAATATACCTATATTTCCTCTAAAAAGTATTCATTATTTGAATTCTCATCAAAATGGGATAAAATTTTTTATACAGCACTTGAGTTAAAAATGTTTATTCACTCGAAAAAAATATACTTAAACTTTCTTCTTATAAATAAACATTCATTTAACACACTTGTTGTATAAATAACTATTATCAACTTCCACTCGAAATTCGACTAAGTTGTGAATAGATCATAGAGAACACAATAAATTCATGCAACTTAAAAGTTAATCAACTGACTAGATCATCTGAAATAATTTTTTTAATATATTCTATAATATATTGATTCACCACGATTCATTTCTATCTAATCAAGGTTCGCATTTCTTAAACGAGCATGTATCAAACGTTGAAATTACCGCATTTACATTCAATTCGAAAATGACGTTATTATACATCATTGTGATTTATGTTCACGCTAACACGGAAGTTTGGTAAGATTTCTACTTCCTGAGGTTATTTATGGAGAATTTTCAATTTATTTTCAGTTATTTCGAACGTGTGCTGAAGAAAATTAATCCATCGCGTGTGCGGAATATTAAATGACTATCAGAATACATTCAACACAAATGATTATAATCTCCTATTTTTGACGTCATTCTGTTGCTCTTTTGAATTTATTATAGAGATACTCGTTATAAAGCTGCATCAAAAAGACGTGAAATGATGACAAAGAGAAGACTTGAAATTATTGCTTTCTGTTATTTCTGTCGAAATCAAACATTTCATAAACTACATCTTCTCAATAGGAAAAACAGTACTCTTGTACGAAATGAATCTATTATGGTAAAAAAGGTAATTTGATAGAAAAATTTTAATTTTTTTTTAATTGATGTGTTACTTGGTTGAAACCCATAACAATATTATTAAAAAAATACATGTTTGATTTTAACGGCTAAACAGTTATAATCAAACATGTGTTTTTCTAATAATAAAAAATTTGATATTATAATCGATGGCTGAGTTTCATATTATTTGTTGGCATTCCTCTTGAAGAAATTATTATTTATTTTAACTGTTTTTAACTGTTACTTGCAGTGATTCAGATTAATTAATCTTATTCTCTAGTCATATTTCAAACAAAATAAAATTTAAATTGTTTCGTAAATGAAGATTAATTTGAGAATAAGTTCATATCACATTGCTGTCTTCAACTTTGCAAACGTGAATAGAAGAAGCATGCTTCAATATAAAGAAACAATTATATTCCTTTCTTTTATAAGATACATGGAAATTTTGAACCAAATTTTTGAAAAATTTTGTCACTCAATATTCACTTTAATCAATTAATTTTATGTCTTACTATCAAATGCTAAAAATTACTATAAGTGATTGAACTTTCATAATAGCGAGTGTATTGCTCAATGCGGAAAGATACCGCTCATCTAGCAGGATAGAATTAGAAAATCAGTTGAAATAAAAAAGGTATTTTGAAAATTCCCATTTCAGGTGAGTATCTAAAATCATACAAATACAGGCCATTGGCTTCACTATATATTAACTCACTCATGATAAATATTTGAATACATCTTTCTCATAATTACTTTTCATTTATCACAATTGGAAATAAAATTTATTGAATTACATAATATTGAAAAATAAGAGATATATATTGTGAAATACCCATTTGCAACGAAGTCCATTTTGTATTATCAAATAACAGGCTCAGTAAATTCAAATTACCAACGTTTTAATCACATGAAAAATTAAGAATAATTTATATTTTGATTTATATATTACTTCGAAAGCAAATAGAAATTATCTAAAATAATGAACCATTTCAGAAAAGCAGAGTTTTTTCCGAATTTACCAGAACAAGAACAATATTCTCATTAGGACCATGTTTTATGTCACATATTTTTTGATGAAAATATTAACATGAAAACATATAGGTAATAATAACTATCGCAACTACCCGTAATCTAAGTATCATTATGCATAATTACGAGAAAATACAGTAATTTTGCAGAAAAATTCATTCAATATGTATATACATATATATATATATATATATATATATATATATATATATATATATATATATATATATATATATATATATATATATATATATATATATATATATATATATATATATATTTATATATATATACATATATATATATATATATATATATATATATATATATACATATATATATATATATATATATATATATATATATATATATATATATATATATATGTATATGTATATACATATATATATATATATATATATATATATACATAGATATATATATATATATATATATATATATATATATATATATAAATATATATATATATCTATATATATATATATATATCTATATATATATATATATATATATATATATCTATACATATATATATATATATATATATATATATATATATATATCTATATATATATATATTATATATATATATATATCTATACATATATATATATATATATTTATATATATATATATATATACCGGGTGTAAATGAGTGATGGGCCACCCCTATAACTTTTTGACGGATTCTTCGATTCTGTTGAAATTTGGGTGGTTTATCTCAAACATAATTTTGAATTTTTTCACATACAAAATCAGTATAGCTGACTTCCGGTTTCACAGAAAACGATATAAAAAATAAAAATTTAAATGGAACACCCTATATATTTTCACATATTTTAATTCTGAGGCTTCAAATACATATAAATTCCATCTGTCAAATGTCAATTCTAGCGCCGTATCAATTTTGTTTTTCATTTTGTGTTTTTTATCGTAGATGGCTGCGACGTCGTCTTAATCATAATAATTGATTTAAAATATCGCACAAAGTAATAATTTTTCAAAAAATTAATTTTCGTGAAGTTTGTTAACGATTAAATTCTTTTTCGAACCAAAACTCAGTTTTTTAATTAGAAACATACATGAGCCACACGGTATATCAAAAAGCCCCTTCAAATTCCTTTAAAATGAATAACAGATCAGTTTTGTCAATTCCTAAATAACGCAGTAATAATTAAAAATCTTATTCTTATTAGTTCCCTTTGCTCCTGAGACCGACCCTGTTTACGAAATATAAAAAAAATTTTTGACAGATAGAATGTATGTATTTGAAGCCTCAAAATTAAAATATGTAAAAATATACAGGGTATTCCATTTGAATTTTTATATCGTTTTCTATGAAACCGGAAGACAGCCATATCGATTCCGTATGTGAAAAAACTCAAAATTACGTCTGAGATAAACCACGAAGAATCCATGAAAAAGTTATAGGGGTGGCCCATCACTCATTACCGGTATATATATATATATATATATATATATATATATATATATATATATATATATATATATTAAATATTTCCTAAGATTTGACTGTGAATATTTTCTCTGGCGGTGATCCGATTTGAATAAACCTTTCACCAAAGTGTAGCACCGTTTTTTGAGAAAATGCAACAGTTATAAGATGATCAAAAAATATTAATAAACTTATTGTACAGGGTGTTTGAATAGCGACATGTTTTCTTCGTCCAAGTTTACATCCTTCTGCGGGCAATATCGGGTAGCTCAGGCAGAAAAAAAATAGACGGTGTTATAATTGCATGTCTTCTGAGTAATTTGTTTTTTCAATCATCTGTTTATCTTGAGCCACTCGAGAGATTTTCATGATTTCATAACCGCTCACACTTTTCGAACGAAATTTCTTAAAATTTTTTGTTAATTTGCGAAGAAGGCTGTGTATAAAAAATGTCTTTACAAGTAGAAACTGTGTTTATTTGGTTTTGTATGTCTCCTCATACTAGAAGCCCTTTTCGAATCTTTTCAAAATTACAGAACTAGCTGACTACCAGTTTAGATTGAATGGGGTTTTCCTACTTTACTAATTTGTAACCATCCTTCTATTTACCCTTTCTACACTATTTGTCATTTATTCATTTCTTGTATTCGATATAACGGAAAAACCTATTTACTAGTTAGCATTAAGCATCTGAAGAAGATGAAGTTTCACGGAAACTAGGGTCATGCGTTATTTTACTTTGTGTATATAAATAAATATGTTATAAAAACATTATAACACCGTCTATTTTTTTTCTGTCTGAGCTACCCGATATTGTCCATAGAAGGATGTAAACTTGGACGAAGAAAACATGTCGCTATTCAAACACCCATTGTATAGGGTGTTCGAATTCAGGTGTTTATCCATTTTTTTTGATCATCTTATAACTACCGCATTTTTTCAAAGAACGGAGCTACAATTTGGTGAAAAATTTATTCAAATCGGATCACCGCCTGAGGAAATATTCTTAGTCAAATATTCAAGCTATGCGTTAAATTTGCGGCGCAGTGTATATATAATACTGGGTTATAAACGTTATTCGACACGAAGAATTATGGCTACTGCATTTGATTTTATAAAAGCTTTTTTCTTTAGGATGGATAGATATCTAGCAGCAGTACATTTTGAAAATATTTTCATTTTGTACAGGGTGTGCCAATAACACGAAGAGTATGAAAGTTGCTATTTTTTAAATAGAATACCCTACTAACTTATACTTGGTGTGTAAAATGAAGGTTAAATTATTTCAATCATTAAACGGCACTAACTTGTTCAACTTGAATAGAGCGCCCATATTTTATGTCACCAACAGTTTGTGAATTTAATTGTCTATCGAATAACTGAATACATTCCTATCGATAACTCTTCACGTTTTCACATAAAATGAATATTTTCATTTTAAAAACTGATATTTCAGGATTATTTATTTACCAAGTCGCCTATAGATTTTGGACAATTCACTTTGGTTGTCAGTTATGAGAATGTAATTCCAAATCATCCTATCAGCGATAGCGGTAGTCTGTGATCCTGTTATCAGGTTTTGTTAAAGAAAATGCTAGTTTATCCGAAAGAAGAAAGGATGTATGGGTCGGAATAATAGGCCAATACTTAACTGGTCCTTATTTTTTGGAAGAACATTTAAATTGAATTTGATTTTCACAATTTTCAACAAATCATTTTCCAGTCCTATTATAAGACATTCTCTCAGATATAAGAAGAATGATGTGACTTCAAATTGATAGAGCTTCAGCAAATTTTCATCGTGAGTCTGTGAATATTTGAATTCTCATCTCCGAAATAGATGGATTGGAAGGAATCCAAAATTGGCACCCAAGGTCACCTGATTTCTACTTATGGGGATACATTAAAGGAAAATTTTATAATATACACCTCCAACAACACCACACAATAATAGCGTATCAGAGAAGCTTTTCTAAATGTAAGCCAGCGTATGTTATCAAATGTTTTAAAGGTTTTATAAAAAGTTTATATATATATGTTGATATAAAATATTGCTTGTTTCATATCCCTGATTTTTTTATTTCCTTCATAATTTGAACTTGAACATATCATTTAAGGTATTGAAAAATAAACGAATTTATTATGATCTTGATGATTATCTCAATCAATTCTGATTTCTCAAAACGCCATAGGCGACTTGAAAAATGATAAATTTCTTAAAATTAGCGTTCTAGATGAAAATGTGCATTTTATTCGAAAACATGTAGAGTTATGGATTGAAATGTATTCTGGTATTCGATCGAAAATTAAATTTTACATCTGTTGGTGACCTAAAATACGGGGCGTTCCATTTAAGTTGAAGAAGTTAGTTCCGTTTGAAGATTGCAATTATTTTACCCTTATTTTTACACACCAAGTCTAAGTTAGTCAATATTTCACAAGTGCGAAATAAAGTTTGTCCCAGTTGGTAGGCCTTATCACTAATTAGATTGAAAACAAGAAAACACCAGCTGAGTAAGCGTTGAAACGGATACTACATTCTACAAAATACGAGATATTTGAAAACCCATGAGATTTAGGTGAATTAAACCTCAATGAAACTGGCATTTGTTTTTATCGCAAAATCCAAAAATTGAATAATATACATGGTATTCCATTGAAAAAATAACAACTTCTTTACTTTTCGTGTTTTAGGCACACCCTGTAAATCATGAAAACATTTTTAAAATCTAATGCGGCTAGGTCCCTATTCATCCTAAAGAAAAAACTTTTATAAAATAAAATGCGGTAGCCATAATTCTCCGTGTCGAATGCGTATGATTCTGAAGTGGACAAATGATTATAATTTTGTAGAATATATTATCCACTTCAGAATCATCCGTAATCTATAATGAGAAGGCCATTCTAACTTAAACATATAATTCCGACGAATGTCTTTATACCAAAAAAAAATATTACATAGATTTCAATTCACATATTAAATTTGTCCGTCTACGAACTGAAAATGCCGCCTTCTTTAAAATTAGCGCATTTCAATACATATATCAATACGAATACAGCTGACTGAAATTTTCAAGCTTGCATTACGTTTTTTAATATTTATGCTTAGTATTCATTCACACCAAGTATATGGAGTGTGTAATTAGATGTGAAATAGGGTAGTGTCTAGCAAAAGGTGCTCCTACGCAACACTACCTCAGGAAATAAATTCAGCAGATCCAGCTGTGTCAGGGCGCGAAAAGAATAATGCAATTAGTTTACTGAAAAAATCCGTCCCTATTCAGAAGAGCTTCACTTGAATCAGCTGTTATGTGTCTAATACCTTTTTGTCACTTTTCTGTTCGAAATACTTCATGAACCTATCACTTATAATTTACTAAATGCTCGATAATCTTCTGCAGGAAAACGAACGTTTTGTCATTTAATGATTTCACATTCGTAAACATTGACAAAAATATAATGAAAGAATGGGACACATTAAAACTTCATGCCATGAGTAACGATAATGCAAGCAAGAAAAACTGTCTTAGTAAAATCATATATTTTTCAACCAATAACTGTTGAATATAGAGCATTTGTTTCTATCGGATCAATAAGTACTAAAATACACATATCTTGAGATCGTGTATAAAATTTTTGTTTTGATGCTGATATAATTGAGACTCGTAAATACAAAACCGTTAAGGATCAACAAAAGGAAAATTTAATAAATGATAAATTTCCGAATTCTATACATCCACTAAGAATATAAGTTGTTATTTTAAAGAATATTAACTTGTCGTGGAAAACATAGATAATATCATTCAATCTGAAACATTGGATCCGGAAATGGTATTTGATTTTGATATTCCTTATTTTAAGATTGAAAATAAAAACAGAATTAGTATGCAGTAGCGTAAAAACCGATACTTACATTTAGTTATGACCGATGTTATATTAATTTCACAGAAACTGAGCTTATAAGGTTCGTCCTGAGCGGTACTACTTTCAGTATATCTTTCGATTATAAGTTAGGCTGCCAATCTATAAATCAAAACCTGTATATTACAGAACGGCTCATCATTTTTCGGAATTTCATGTCCAAATGCAACAATTAGAATAATTGCTTATTTGCGATTACTATAAATGTGCTGTTTTTCTCGGGTATTCAATTTGGAAATAAGGAATGGCTGGTTTTAGAAGAAAATTCATGGAAGAGAACAAGAGTGATGTTCTAAATAAGTCTAATTCCAAATTGATTGCCGATATTTCTTCTACCGACTTATTGATTTTCTGAATTAAAATCCAAATTGTTTTTAACCAAATTTGGAAATTATTGATATTTTAGATATTAATTGTTGTCACGTTATCGTGAAATCATGACAACTAATATAATATGAACAAATAAATTTATACTAAGAGAAGTAGAAACTGAAATCACAAAAATTTGTCTATAAAATTCAACAGTTCACAAAATCAAGAAAATACAAAAAATCGAAAAAAATATAAGATCTGGATGAATTAATAGAAGGGACAAAACAAAGCAAATTTATCAAGATAGGTAGCCTATCTCATGAGGCACAATATCTCAAGGGAAAGGCAGTATGGATTCAGACATGCCATTTTCGAACTTCGTAAATGTTTCACCTTTACCTATGATAGATAAGAAAGGCAGGTTTCTATTTATCCAAACAAAGGCAAACTTGAAAATCTTGGAAGTTTGAAATGACAAGAAAAAGAAATGTCATCTACGACGAAATCTTCGCTATTTTTAAGATTTAACTAACTCAGATTGAGATACCTGAAGTAACTATGCAAGAAGATGTGAACTGAATTCACGGTATCCAGGAGATATGTGATGATGACCAAATAGTACCTCATTGCTTCTCTAAGACTTTCATAAGAACCAAAGTAATAAGATGTCTAGAGTTAGATCTTAAGTCGCCCTAAAGATGGATTAGAATATAAATATGGTTAAGAAATCCAGGTATTGTTTATGAGTGCTACAAGTACTTACAATATATATTGGTTTCATAGAATTTTTGTTAAGATATAAAATCACTATATGGAGATGATGAAACGAGAATGCTACATATGTTCAACCAATGTATACTTCATAAAGCTTCAAAGTAATATAACTCAATGCCAAACGAGCAGTAAACGAGTGCTCACGTTTGAACGATTAAGTCCAGTTACCAGCGGTAAAAAACTGTAAAACAGTGAAATTTTGAGAATCAACGATTTTCATGAAAATTTGGATCTAGGTTTTACTAACTCTCTTCTTTGAAACCGACCCTGTGCCGAACTGTGCTTTTCATTATTTAGTGGAGAAAACTGCCCATTATCGCAAAAAATTAAAACATCGTAGATTTTGGCATGTATTTGGTTTAAATAAAGTTTGAATGAATTATTTATAGATCTGTTGACATTTTCTTAAAAGTTAATGATATATCAATGATATATCAGATATATGCTACCCCTGTAAATCATCTCCCGAAGGTAGTTATTTCCAAAACTAATTTTAAAGATATTTATTATAACTGGAAATGATTGAAAATTATATTGAATATGAGTTATACTTAATTTGGATGATATTATTATTTGCCGAGACGCTTCAACCCTTATAAATCATCCCCTAATTTTTTTACTATTAGAAATGTTTTAGAAGTGCATTTATATTGAATTGAGAATATTTTATCATTTTGACTTTTTTTGTTTTTTAAACACTCCACCCTTACAACCAAAAATATAAAATTTGCGATTTCAGTTTTTCAACAGTAATCATGAGAGAAAACGATAAAGAATCTTTGACATTAAAAATAATTTTTCATTTTTACAAATATTTTACAAAAAAGAATATTTATGAACATTATACCTCATCATCGCTGTTCTTTTTCCTTTCCTACTCTATCGTTCTGCTGCTCATTTGCTTCCTCGTCGTACTCGGTATCCACGCCTTTCTCTAAGTCTAAAATCGGTGCCCTGTTTAGACTGCAGGTTCTGCATATTGTATTGCAAAAGAATCCTACTTGTTAGCAACCGTACGTTAAATAGCATCCAGTTTGCAATTGCAAAATATCATTTGCAAAAGATCCTCAGGTAACGTATATGATTATATTCAATGAATTGAAAATTGATTATATTTAATTTGATTGAAAATTAAGGATAAATATTTATTAATAAAACTCGATTATACTTGTATAACGAAATTAATTTCGATATGAAAGCTGATCGATGAGCAAAGAAATGGGTCCTATAAGAGCATTGTGTATAATTATTACTCTTATATTGAAGAATATTATTAAAAATTGTGTCAAAAATTTTCGCTGAACTTAAAATTTTGTTTTATTGTACACATAATATAATACACATAAACAATGCTTCAAAATTTGTGATCCGAAGTTTTTAAAAAAATGCTGTCGGTAGGAAACTTCAACGTCATATCAAATAAAACATTTTTCAACTCTTATTTTTGAGAAGCGTTTAGTACAAAAGGGCTTGGATGAGCCACAATTAGTACGCGAATGCAATCTATGAACCAAAATATCTCCTACAATTTTTTTGATAGAAAGAATAGAAATGAATTGAAATTTTCAGTAAGAAGTCTCATTCAGAAAATTTTGTCAGTGTTTATTTTGAAGGTGTTTCCATTTACTTTAAGAAAAGGTGTTCTCAGTTTTCCTCAAAAATTTCAACATTTTCAAGTCACTCAAGTTTTCAATTTCGGGGTTCTCGAAAAATAAAGATCTTTCAACGAGCAATAACTCAGTCATTGTTAATTTAACAAAGGTCATTTGAAAACAAATCTCTTTGATTTTTAATTAGCTACATCATTATTTCAAATGATTTTTATGATAAAATGAAAACTTTTCAAGTTATTCGTGAATAATTGTTGAAAAACATGCGTTTTCTCAACGAAAAATTCACCGTTTCAATAATTTATAACTCGAAAAGTATCAACTATACAAAAAGCTTCACAGAACAAAAGTTGCTCAGAATTCGTCAGTTTTTCGATTTTCGAGGTTACTTTGATTTGAAAAAGAGAATGACCTTAGGTCATTCTCTTAGTACCACGATGTTGCTGTGGGTAGAATTCGTAATATTTCTCACAAATCACTTTTATCTTATTTTAAATAATTGTGTATAATGTAATACAGTTTAATTTTATGGTTTGTCACATTGGTTTTGTGTTTTTTCCTTTGTTGAAGATGTTAGCTTATTTTGTAACCTCAAACATTCGAATCCTGATGAAGGCTTAGATAAAAGCCGAAACGTTGACAAAGAATATAAGAAGTACACTTGATTAGCCTTTATTTTATCCTGATAATCCACTTGTAAAACACCTAGCTTCTAATATTATCAAAAATGAGTATAACAAATACAAAGCAAATTTATCAGAAATGTCCATTGTAAAATCAATCAAACAAAAAACACTCTCTAATGATATCATTTTCACCAAAGCTGACAAAGGTTATACAGTTATCGCTTTGAATAATTGTGATTATTTACGTAAAACTTAAGATTTTTTGAACTCCGGTAATTATAAGGTACTAAAACATGATCCAACCAGCAAATTTCAGAAAGATTAAAAATTAGCCATAGAGAACATTAATATTCTTATACAAAATAAAGACAAGTATAAACTCATTGTTTCAAATCCTTTGGTACCACAATTTTACTCTTTAATTAAATTACACAAACCAGGCTATCCAATCAGACCCGTAGCGTTATTCACTACAGCACCTTCAGTATATTTGTCGCAGTTTCTAATAGAAATAATTCAAAATTATTGTAAATTTCAGCCTAAACTCTCTATCAAAAACTCTTACGATTTAATCAATAAAATCGAAAATATTCAATTGCCACTTAATTCCAAATTGATGTCCCGGGATGTAGTTAATCTTTTTCCGAGTATACCACCCAAGGTTCCTTTAACCCTAATAAAAAAGTTACTTAATGGCAATCTTGTTAATCCTTTCATAAAATCAGGTATATTGTCGCTTTTGGAATTATGCCTGGAACAAAATTATTTTAGTTTCAATGATAATGGTAGAACTTTTAGAAGTTTTCAAACTAGAATTTCAGAACATAAACGTAGCTTCGTTAATCAGAAGTCGGATTCACATTATGCAAACCATTTAATCCAAGAAAATCACACATTCAATTTCGATTTTAAAATATTAAATACTGAAAGTAAGGGAATTAAACTTAATTTTTTAGAATCATTACAGATAAATAAATACAAGCATTCCGGTCTCCTATTGAATAGCCAAATCGATTATACTTCAAGCCCCCTTCTTAATCTTTTCAAAATTACCGAACTACCTGACTAGCAGTTCAGAATTGGTTTTTACTTTTCTAATAAGTATTTGTAATCATCTTTCTATTTACCCGTTCTACATAACTTGTCATTTCTTGTTTCCGATATAACAGAGAATCATAGTTAGTTTGCCATTAGCATCTGAAGAAGGTGAAGTTCCATCGAAACGTGCGTCATGCGTTATTTCTTATAATAAATGTGTAAATTGTTATTTTTAGCCATTGTTTCAATATGTTTATTAATTTACACCAAGTATCGGCCCAATCAATCCAAAATTTGAGAAAAGCAACTACTAGCTTTTTGGCCCTGTGGTATTTCAAACTACTACTCAAATGTGCAATCTCGAATCAGAATCTGTACTTCTTCTCTATGTGCCGAAAATACAATGTATTCTCAAAATACATGTGTTTAAGAACCAACAGTCGAGGCATTCCAGCCGCCAAAGCCATTGAGGAGGGTAAACTAAGATGGCTGAAAGAAGAACAGAAAATCCTCTTCAAGAAACGTGACATCTATAATATTTATATCAAGGTAATTCATTCTGAACTGCTTTATAGGTTGCATAATGTAAAATTTGATTTGTTTGATTCACAAACTTGATTTTCAGCAATATTATTCATGAAAAATTCACCAAACAGCAAATAAAATTGAATTAATTTCGTGGTAGCAAACCGGTATCAGGAAAAGGGAAAAAACTAACTAAATTTTCACATCAGTTTTTCGAAAAATTCACTAATTTATCCAATACTAATTTCGATAGTGAGGAAGTGAATTTATTGCAAAAAGGTTTCAAACACAATATACAACCAACTCATTCAACACGTCACTTTGAACAACTCGGCGTAGATACTGAAATAGCTGTTAGAAATTTGCCTGATAATCCACTTGTAAAACACCTAGCTTCTTATATTAAAAATGAGTATATCAAATACAACGCCAATTTATCAGAAATGTCCATTGTAAAATCAATCAAACAAAAAACACTCTCTAATGATATCCTTTTCACCAAAGCTGACAAAGGTAATACAGTTATCGCTCTGAATAATTGTGATTATTTACGTAAAACTTTAGATTTTTTGAACTCCGGTGATAATAAGGTAGTAAAACATGATCCAACCAGTAAATTTCAGAAAAATTTAAAATTAGCCATCGAGAACATTAATATTCTTATACAAAATAAAGTCAAGTATGAACTCATTGTTTCAAATCCTTTGGTATCACAATTTTACTCTTTAATTAAATTACACAAACCAGGCTATCCAATCAGACCAGTAGTGTTATTGCCTACGGCACCTTCAGTATTTTTGTCGCTGCTTCTAATAGGAATCATTCAAAATTATTGTAAATTTCAGCCTAAATTCTCTATCAAAAACTCTTACGATTTAGTCAATAAAATTGAAAATATTCTATTGCCACTTAATTCTAAATTGATGTCCTGGGATGTAGTTAATCTTTTTCCAAGTATACCACCCAAGATTCTTTTAACCCTAATAAAAAAGTTACTTAATAGCAATCTTGTTAATCCTTTCATAAAATCAGATATATTGTCGATTTTGGAATTATGCCTGGAACAGAATTATTTTAGTTTCAATGATAAGATTTACAGCAGTACTGAAGGCTTAATTATGGGAAACCCTCTGAGCCCTTTGTTGGCTGAAGTATTCATGGATAATTTGGAACAGTTAATTTATAATCATCCTGTTAGTCGACAATTCGTTTATTGGTTCAGATATGTGGATGATATAATTTGTTGTTTCACTGGTACTCTTAGACAACTAGACTGCTTTCAAACATTCATTACCACTTATTTACACCCTAATATAAATTTCACTTTCGAAATGGAAAAAGATAACTCAATTAACTATTTGGATTTGAAAATAACAAAAGTGAATAACAAACATAATTTTTCAATTTTTCGCAAACCATCGCAAACTGATAGCGTCATACATAGTACTTCCTTACATCCATTCCAACACAAAATGGCAGCTTTCAATAGTATGGTACATCGTTTAGTGAATATTCCACTTTCGAACGCCAATTTTAACATCGAGAAAAATATAATTGAACAAATTGACGTAAATAATAATTATGATCCCATTAACCAGGTGTACCCCCTCACTAAAAATAATATCAAATATAACAGCCTCACTTTCATCGGAAATTCAAGTAAAAAACCTAAATCTCTCTTATCTAAGCACAACATTAACGTTGCTTATCGTACCGGTAATAATTTAGGAAATCATATAAAAAATAATAAATCCAAAGTTCATAAAGATGATAAATCAGGAGTTTATAAAATTAATTGTGGCGATTGTAATAAGTTTTACATTGGTAGAACTTTTAGAAGTTTTCAAACTAGAATTTCAGAACACAAACGTAGCTTTGTTAATCAGAAGTCGGATTCACATTATGCAAACCATTTAATCCAAGAAAATCACACATTCAATTTCGATTTTAAAATATTAAATACTGAAAGTAAGGGAATTAAACTTTATTCTTTAGATTCATTACAGATAAATAAATACAAGCATTCCGGTTTCCTATTGAATTGCCAAATCAATCATACTTCAAGCCCCCTTCTTAATCTTTTAAAAATTACCGAACTACCTGACTAGCAGTTCAGAATTGGTTTTTCCATTTCTAATAATTATTTGTAACCATCTTTGTATTTACCCCTTCTACATAATTTGTCATTTCTTGTTTTCGATATAACAGAGAATCTTAGTTAGTTTGCCATTAGCATCTGAGGAAGGTGAAGTTCCACCGAAACGTGCGTAATGCGTTATTTCTTATAATAAATGTGTAAATTATTATTTTTAACCATTGTTTGAATATGTTTATTAATTTACACCAAGTATCGGCACAACCAATCCATAAAATTAATAAATATATACGCTTCTTATCTTCATTTTTGCTCAAAATTATTGGAACCACTGTTTTCTTCTCAATCGTGTAGACGTTAATTGCTAAATCACTGTGTTTTTCACTTAGGAATTTAGTCTGTAAAAGATATACTCCCATATTTCAAAATAGAGCTGAGTGGTGGATATGAAGAAGTTCTATAAATATGCTCTCTACCAGGTCTTAAACATGACATGACAGACCAAAGAAAACAATGCGAGTCATTATTCTCAACATTTGCGACAGCTTTTTCATTTTGAGTAAACATGAGTGGCTCTATATATGTAGCATTTCCTATTGTTATCGGCATGTATTCATTTATATCCTTCCTGTAAATCATCCATTTTCCTTAGAATTACAGCTCGAAATTTAGTGTTATACAATTCTTTCAAGTCATCGGAGAGATCAACAACAGAACTTTCAGTGGAGAATGTTTTAATACTTTCCTCCTTAGTATCAGGTTAAATGTAATTTCTGCTTAAAGTGATGTTTACTTTTAAAATTGAATTTTGAAGAGCTGCTTTTATTTTAAAATCCGAAAGTTTCACTGAGGATACTCTTAAGGATCTTTGATTGTATTATTAATAATCACTCCAGTTCGCATTCTATTTTTGAAAGCAGAATCTACCTCAATAGTATAGTCACAGGGTTTATGGCTCCACTTGACCTTTCAACGTGGACTAGAATCAAACAGGTTGTAGAAATCTACAACCATACAAACAAACATTTTTAATTTTTAATTTTATTCGGTGGACACCCCTGCACATTGAATAAATTATTCTCAAGAAAAACAATATTTTAGGATACGTAGATTATAGATGAATATAACAGGAAATTTGAGTGATTGTTGTAATAATTATGCTAGAAATTTTTTTTGAATTGAATAATCATAGTTCTTCGAAATATAACTATATTCATACGTCTTTTGAATATAACACGTAATTTAATATCTATTCAGCTTCGAAAACGTGAAACAGGAAGCACTGTTATCACACTGATAAAACCCAGAGCTCGATGATATATTGTTTTCGATCTATAAATCTGAATATATTATTAATTCGAATGAAAATGAATTTTTAACACGTCTATTAGTTTCTTATATGAAAATTGTATGTAATTTGATATGCAAATCCACGAGGGCGGCCTCCATTCCTAACAATTTCAGTTTCCTGGTACCCCATTCCTATATTTCAATTATATTTAATTCCTTTGGGACCCCCATGAAGAATCCCGGAACCCCCATGAAGACTCCTTTAGACCCGGGCCTCCATGAAGAATCCCTGGGGACCTCATAAAGAATTCGCATACCTATATTTCAACACTTAGTCGCGCATGCGCAGAACTGACATTTCGGACAGAAAAGTTGAAGTGGCCTAGAACCCGTGTTGTCACACTTCTCAGTGGTTTCATTGCAATCAGATTTCTGTTACTTGAGAGGTGTGATATGCTCAGATTAATATCTGCATTTGTTTTATGAATTTTTTTGAAATTTTTTAAGTAGAAGCAACTTCCGATTATTAACAGCAGGTAAACATCAACAATTTTCAATATGTTACTCTTTGTATCTGACTGCTGGTTCAGTGTACCGAAAAGCGTTATGCATATTCATCAAATGAGTGATAATTTAATATACATTAAACAACTTATTGATTATATTCGAATGAATGTGAACTAATTTTAGTTTAGTATTTTGGAATGAAATTATCACCAAATTGGGATAAATGAATACACTAATATTGTGCCAAGTTTTCGTTATTTGGTTTGGATTTCAGCAAATTATTAGTAGATTATTATTAGGCAAGCTTTCATTACAGGTTTGTTTGGAGCGTGGATGGAGAGAGTACTGTCCCGAAAACGAAGAAGATTATTGGAATTTATGGTGGAAAACAAACAGTTTTACCACTTCTTATACAAAGTCTCTTTCTGCTTGGCAGGTTTGTATTGATGTTTGTTTATAAAAATGTTCTAATAGCGATAACTCGCAGTTCACGAACCACATCCCTAAAGGATCAGCCATTTGCAGGAAAGATAACTTAGTACGATATTTGAGATGCATGAAGAGTATCTATGGCCCTATATACGACTTCAGGTAAAATGGAAACTTAATATTAAATATTTAACTCATCAATTATTTACTAAGTATATCATAGTTGGTGCTTATAAAAATATTGGAAATTAAAATTACTACTTTTACTATGAAATAAAAATATTGTAATTATAAACACATTCAGCTATACCCCATTTTCTTTAATATGAGAGAATTGGGATAGACATAATATAATACATAACTCGAGAGGCGAGTGTTCTTGACCAGTCTGGGACCATTTTGTCAGCCCTGGCTACCGCTCGGACGCCAACTATTTTCTCGACTGGTATTACTTACCTGCCTTGTAATGTGAAAATCTATTTCAATAACTGAATTTTATTAATCTGGTTCATAAATACCCCCTATATAGGTAGGTCTTTTGAAACATGCCGCGACGCCACCACTTCAATCAGTCTCCTCGCTATTACCACGGCTTGATGTGAAATCGTTTCACCCTTCAGGCTGTTATGTATGATGGCTAGCCTCGGCAGGTTGCTGGTCATCAACACATACGATGAGAAGTCTTCATTTGGCCCTCCCGGCCTCTGTTTCTTTGGACTTTCGCTGCAACTCCCGGTTGCTCTCTCTCCATTCTGTGTGCGTATGTTGCCTGTCGCCTTATGACTTTTTGGGTTCACTAGGGATGCGGAGGCTTCTGAGAGGTGCCCGCTGTGGTTGCTGCATTGGAAGGAAAGGTAAGGAAACACTTTCATTTCATTCCTGGCTGAAATAACTATCAGGGAGGCGGGAAACTTAAGTTATTGGGATGAACTCCTTCAGCCAGTTCAGAGAATTCACTAGTACCTATGTATGAATGCATTTAGGATGACAAGACGGAATATTTATGGAAGATCAGAAGTGTGGCTAGGGTTCAGAGGATCAATACTGGTCCAGCATTCGCCTTACTCTAATCCATGAGGAAACCCCTGAAAAAACCAGTCGAACCCATGGTTCGAACCCGGGACCTCCCAAATACAAATCAGCTTACCTAAGTACTTGACTAACTAGCTCCGTGCAGCCTTGGTCTTCCTCTCTTACTTTTATTTTTCGCCAGCAGCTGCGCTATACTGCAGAGGACTTGGTATTTAATTTTTCAGAGTGACTTTCCAGGAAAAATTTATTTATTCATTCATCACTGGTTGTTAACTTTATATATTTAGTATGAGGTTAAATAAGAAATTCAAGAATGTATATTTGAAAATTCCCATATAGATTTCTTTATATATATTTCGGTATCGAAAGTTGGAAATCATGAGAAATACTGCTGAAATTTAATTGATTTCGAAATTGGAATTGACAGTATGAAAAAACAAAACAATGCTAAAAATAAATAAGAAATTTATTTTCAAATTAATTCTCTTATTTGTACTATACCTAGCTGATACTGCACTCTGATAGTCGGGTTTATTATATAGAAAAAACCAATTTACATTTGCCGTTCGCATATATTTTTACCTGAGCCATATTTTCCTCTTAACAACGCACTCGTCAGTTCAAAAATTACAAGTATCACAAACGTATAAATGAGTTTTGCATTTTTGAATAAATAATAAGTTATTATGTTCCTTATATATATATATATATATAAATTTAATTGATTTCGAAATTGGAATTGACAGTATGAAAAAACAAAACAATGCTAAAAATAAATAAGAAATTTATTTTCAAATTAATTCTCTTATTTGTACTATACCTAGCTGATACTGCACTCTGATAGTCGGGTTTATTATATAGAAAAAACCAATTTACATTTGCCGTTCGACTTTTTATTAACCTGAGCCATAATTTTCCTTCTTAACCCGCCACTACGTCAGTTCAAAAATTACAAGTATCACAAACGTATAAATGAGTTTTGCATTTTTGAATAAATAATAAGTTATTATGTTCCTTATATATATATATATATATATATATATATATATATATATATATATATATATATATATATATATATATATTCAAATAATGAACTAGGACAAAAGGAAACTAAATCAAAAATTAATAAAAGTTTCAATGAATCTAGTATCCTACTGTCAGATAATTAATTTAGATTTTCAGTATAATTTGCATTTCTTCGTAGTTCTATATCTACTACAGAGGTATTATTTTTGTGATTGTGGAAGTTTAGATCGTTAACTATTATTTAAAAATTGTTGTGATGCAAAGCAAAAATAAAGATTAACCAAAAAGAAGAGCTAAACTGGAAGAACTTATCAGTCAGTAATGACTAAGCACATAAAATAATCGATATACGGCAACTAGTCAAATTGTTTGAGTAAGTCCTTGAGAAATTTCTCAAGAGTAAAGGCGTAACTGCTGAAGTAGATTTTCAGAAAGAACTAAGAAAATTTCATTATTTGATTCGGATATTGCAGTGTGTTTCATTTCAAGATCACATGACCTAAACTTTCAACTGTATAATTATGTAAATATACAAATATATATAAATATATATATATATATATATATATATAAAATATATATATATGTTAAATATATATATATATATATATATATATATATATATATATATAGATATAGATATATATGTATATATATATACGATATATATATATATATATAATATATATATATATATATATATATATATATATATATATATATACATATATAAATATAATATATATATATATAGTAGTATATACTATACCTATATATATATATATATATACCCAGGTAGCAGAATGGTCGATCCGATTGACAGTCGAATTTTTCAGTCTCAAAATGTCGGTGTAAGACGTCATTGAATGACGTCTGAGAGACCCTGGAATGACGTCAAAAATGTTCACATCCATTAAGACGGTCATATCCTTACGTCATAATGGACGACCCGAAATATGACATTACAGACGTTCATTTTTGGTGGGAACCATAAAAAGTCCCGATATACCCGAGTCTCTTTAAAATACGTGCCACAAAAAATTGCTTAGTATTTTCTGACAAATAAAAACTGGACATTTTACCATACCTTTTTGATTTTGCTGCACATACTACTATTGTTTTTATTTAAAGGAAAAACTTGATTTTAAAAAAAATAAAATTACATCAATATTTTGTCATTAAAATACATGAAACATACTCCCATTACATCAAAGAAAGAGAGAAATTTTTTGTTTAAAAAAATAACAAATTCTGAATTAAATCGCACATTAACTTGGCCAAACTAAAAAATGGGGGGGGGGGGTGGGGGGGGGGGGGGGTGGGGGGGGGGGGGGGTGGGGGGGGGGGGGGGTGGGGGGGGGGGGGGGTGGGGGGGGGGGGGGGTGGGGGGATAAATGAACGTTTAACATAACACCATTTTTCAAAATCTTTGCTAAGCCTTCCGTATGTCGATTTGACCTCTTTTGATTTATTTTAGAGCCCTCTGCAACGTTTGTGCACTATAATTATTCTGGTACACACGCATCCTAGGTACTTTTTTCCATGTCCTTACAGTTGTCCCGATTGGCACCTAAAAGTGAAATTTCCTGCCTTTAAAATCGTATCTAATATTTTAATTTTTTTTCTGATGAATTTTTTTCTCCTGTATATAAAATACTTCAGACTATTATATTAAAATTTTCAGTTCTCCTACCTTCATTCCTTTTGTGCTTTCCAGGCAGAGTTTTTCAATCAATAAAAAGTCGTTAATTTTAAACAAAATTTTGTGGCTCTCTTATATTCTGTAGTTGACACTAATGTAACAGGTGACTTATGTCAGCACACGCGCCAGCATGTTTGTTTCATTTTCAAACTGCTAACTGAGCAGAAAACGTTTACCACAAGACGGAGTTGCCGATAATTTAACCATAAACTTGAGTGTCCCCATTCACCCCTTAGTCCCGATTCACCCCGTTTGACGGTATATATATATATATATTTTTATATATATATATATATATATATATATATATATATATATATATATATATATATATATATATATATTTATACATAAATATATTTATGAATATGAATATGTGTATATATATATATATATATATATATATATATATATATATATATATATATATATATATATATATATATATATATATATATATATGAGGGGCCTAGTATCAAAAGCAGCAACCTCCACTATTTTCACTATCAAGTAGAGCGCAAAAGAATGCTACACTTTTATTATAGCTGCTATCAAAACAAACATGGCTTCTAACGAAAGAAAATGGAAAACTACGGCGAATGGTAATGTATATTTACCTAAATTCTTAATCATTTTTGAAAAAATTAAGAAAAGGATATGGAGAATGCCGTGTTTGATACTGACAGTTGGATATTGCCGGTTTTGATACCAAAACTGAACTTAAATGCTGCCCAATTAATACCTAGTATTTTGGAAAGGCTGTACAGGCAAAATAATACAATATTTATATTAATGTCAAAATAATGTAATTAAAGAAAAATTATCGGGTATAATATCACACAAGTATAGAAGGAAGTTCTTCAATAAATTCGCAAGTTGCTTCTTCGGTTTCCTCAACGTCTGGCAACCTATTTTCTCTTTCTTCCTGACCTGGCTGCTCTGGCTCAGGCATTTCATTATAGAGAATAGTAGTATAAAATTTAAGTTCTTCTAGGGCCCTCCAAGTGGTGCCAAAGTGTTCAGTAAGAAGCTTATCAACATCGTTAAGTTTCAGCAAATTGACTTGTTGCAAACCACTTTCTATGATGGCAGGATCAATCATGTGAAGAGTACATCCCTTCTTTAGAACACTTTTTGAGATTTCCAAATCGTTCTTGTAATACAGTTCAGCTCTAATGTAAACATTTCCAGTTTTATATTTCTTCAGCAATAACCGTTTTGCATTCTTGAAAGAAAAATGCCATGTTCCTGTGGATTTAAAGATACCTGAGATCGTTTGTTTCCAGTTAAATACGCGGCAGTTTTGCCCTAAATGACTAACTGTTGCATTTTTTGAAAATAGCTTCAAATAAGTTTCTGGCTGTGTTATAACTTCCAACTTTTTGGTATCCTTCTCAATATTCCCGAATACCCTATCAGCAGGCAAAAATGAATGGCCTACTACCGGAAAAATCACCTCGATATTCTGAAAATGTTCCGGCGCTCTTTCCGAAAGCCATTTGCAGCACATTCCAATGAGTGTGGTATTTTTGTTTTGCCCACTGCAACCATCTGCCATCAGCCGGACGGTAGTAACAGCAGGGTCAAAATTGATTTTATTGAGTCTGTCAAATACAGCGAAAGAAACTTCATTGGAACCTTTTCCAAACTCATTTTCCGTCCAGTAATAGGAAAATACATTTTGCACGGTGAGTTTAGATTGAGATGTCCCTTGAACAATTGTAAAATTGTACAGATAAATTTGCCTTTAGTAGTACACACTTTGGTCTGGAACCTTAGGAAGGACGAGGTTTTCTTGGCAATCAAAATCATCTCGGGCTTCTTTGAGCAACTCAACAAATGCATTGGCTCTCAGTTTATGAATCTTTTTTTCAACGACTAATTTTTTTTCTCCTCTTCATCTGTACATCTCTTAATCTTCTCCGTGAGTTCTATATATAAAGAACACACGTCAGTACGGGGTGTGGTGAAGCTGAGGTTGTACTTAGTATTAAAAATCATTCGGAAGTATGACGGTTCCACCCTCTCTCCTGGAGAACACTGATTAGTATACATTTTATACATTTTCTCTATAGACAAATCCGAAGGGAGATAACGTCTACGTGAGGAGGAACGACAAAAATGAGATTCGATACTTTTAAATGTATCTATAAATTTTTGGACAGCAGCACGTTTCCCTTCGAACTCTGCAGTTATTCTGTCGCCTCCTCTTTTCTCTGAAGGCGCTTCACCTGTTCTTAGAAACGATTTCATGACGTATGTAAGACGATGTTTCGTAATATGTAGTACTTGCAAAAACGTTTGTTGGCACACTGGAATTTCTTGTTTTAAAGCATTATTTCTTATAAAGCATTTTACAGAAATTGTTTTTGCTGCATGTCTGGAGTTTGTTGGACGGCGACGTTTAGATAGCTGAACAGTGCAAAACTTTAAAATAAATGCATCCTGACGGATTTTATCTTTTACTGCATAAAACGCGTCATGAAAACTTTTAATATCTCTCATTGTTAGGGTAGAACATTGATATGCCTCCGTGTTGTGATCACAAGTAGGATATTGTGGCAACTGAGGTGAAGTGTATCTGAAAAAAAAAGAATTTCGTCCAGTTTTTTATTCATAATTACCAGAAGAGACTCTAGTTGAAGGGCCAACTAAAACTTTATAAGGTCTAACCTACCTTACATTTTTCAGCATATTTTGCCGCCATGTA